>BMAO01010644.1:0-159779 GCA_019973975.1 Trichonephila clavata | reverse complement strand
CCTACCTCCCCTTAAAGTGTGTCCTAATGGTCCTGGGACACCCTTTATACAAGGGGTGATCAAATGAAAAGGTACGAACCGACACGGTGGGCACAAATGTAGACTTTATTCAAAATATACACCATAGGCCTGAGCACAACGATCCCACTGATGAACAAGCCGCAGGATTCCTTGTTCCCAGAATTCCTGTGGCTGTGACGAGACCCAGTCCTTCACAGTGTCCTTGAGTACGTCGTCCGAGTTGAAACGCTTCCCTTTCAGGTGTTTCTTCAGTGGACCAAACACATGAAAATCGCAGGGCGACATGTCCGAACTGTAGGGCGGATGGTCCAACGTCTCCCATTTGAACTTGTCCAGTTCCATTTGTGTGACTCTGGAGACGTGTGGACGCGTGTTATCATGGAGCAAAACCACACCCTCCGTGAGCAGCCCCGGTCTTTTGTTCTTGATGGACCTGCGTAGGCGTCGGAGTGTCTCACAGAACACATCGGAGTTAATGCTTTTTCTGTGCTCAAGGAATTCCACAAGTAGCGGACCTTGAATGTCGAAAAAGACAGTGAGCAACACCTTGCCTGTTGACTTCACGGCTCTGAATTTTTTAGGGGGAGGTGATGACGCATGCTTCCACTGCATGCTGTCCCACTTTGTCTCTTGCTCGTAGTGATGGCACCAGGTCTCATCACCTGTGATGATCCACTTCATGAAAGCGGGGTCTTCCTGATACCGAAACAGATGTTGCAGTGCTAGTCCCATACGCAGTTTCTTTTGCTGGTCGGTGAGCTGCTTCGGAATCCAAGCGACACACACCTTCCGAAATCGCAACCTGTCATGAACAGTTGTCCACATGGTTCCATAGCTGACATCCACCTTCAACGTCAACATTCGCAATGTGACACGCCGATCACTTTTCACTAGGTCGTCCACCTTGTCGATGAGATCGCTCTTGATGACAGTGTTTGCCTGGCCTGGTCTCTGGTCATCACCCACACTCTGACGGCCTGCACAAAAACGGGCGCTCCATTTTCTGACAGACTTGTCAGAGACACATTTCTCTCCGTAAACGGTCACCATCCGCCAATGAATAGCTGCCGATTTCTCACCTTCCGCTGTCAGAAATCGGATAACACTTCGCTGCTCCTCAATCGTCGAATTTTGCAACGCGGACGCCATCCTGTCCTCATACGGACTGCTGCATCATTTGGACGCCACTTTTTATAAGAGCCTTTGCTCTGTCCTGCGCATGCGGGGGCCCGCGCATGATCCGATCCCAGTCAGAGCCTCCAATGGCATCCCGAGATGTCTCGCTACATTCTCCCATGGCGGAATATGCAAATATGTAACTGTTTCATTTTTATGTCGTTTCGTACCTTTTCATTTGATCACCCCTTATAAATACTAGCCGTTATATATACCCATCCTCGCCTATCTGGGTATTTTTTCATGTTGCATGACTATATATTGTTTTTAGTTAGTATATTAAGTATCTAAGTCCTAACATTGAGCTTTCGATTGTTCTGAAATACTTTCTTAAAACACTTTTGATATAAAAAGGACAGAACTTGACTTTCTAAAAAGGAAGTATATTTATATTTTACACTCACATAACTTTCCCCACATCGAAGTCAATTATCGTAAAACCCGTTTTTAGCGGATCTCTATTCAGCAAAGAAAATGTGCTAAATTTCATGTCTGTAGGCCTTAAAGTAAAAAAATGGATTTTCTTAAACCTAAAATACCCCCTTAAACCCCCACAATCCTTCTTGGGTTTTGATTTCTACAATACTTATTCTTAGTGAATCCCTACTCAACAAAGCAATCATGTTTGCCAAATTTTAAGCCTGTAGGTCTGTAGCTCAAAAAAGGAATTTTAAAAATCTATAACTCCCCTGTCACTACCCATTAACCCCTGTGGGTTCCGATTGCCACAAAACCTGTTCTTAGCCAATGTCATCTTAATAAACGAAACATGCTCACCAAATTAAAAATCCCTAGATTTAATAGTTCAAAAATGGAATTTTTTTTTACTCTAATGGCCTTTCCCAAACCTACTTGAGAGACCCTTCACACCTCACAAAACCCCTTCTTAGTATAATATATCTACTCAAAAAGAGGAATGGGTCTGCCAAATTTCGTCTGAAGGTGCAATACTTCGGAAGATCTCATGATGAATTCATGAATGATTGAGTCATTTTTCTTCAAATCCATTTCTGTAGCTATATCTATATTTAGATATGGATACATTTTGAGTGACGATTATTTCATATTGCAGGGCATACAGTTTTATGATTTTTTTTTAAAATTTGTATACACATTTTTGATTTGTGACTCACGATCATCCACTTATTTGCGACCATGTAAAAAATTGTACACAAATAAAGATAACCATATCTAGTAGGATCTAAAAGTTCTTGGATCTAATTCAGTACGTACATTCGAATCATATACTATGTATTTTTTACGTAATGTACCATAATATTTCGTACATAGATTGAATTTTTATGTTATGTATGCAATGTTTATGATGTGTTGAAAAAATATTTCATTAAAAAGTATCGTAAAAACAGACCAGAGTTTGACTTATGACTTATTAGTTAAAATGAAACTCGATTGTATCCTTCTGAATATTCCATGGACCTGCTATCCCGTAAACGACAAGATCGCACACAATGATTTACTGCAGGAACACACACACACACAACACACACAAACACAGAAATGACTCTTCCAATAATACAACTCTATCATTATATGGGCAGGACCATATTTACATCTTTTTCTCCCATGGGAAAGATGTATATTGTCTCCACCCTCGTCGCAATTCCAACCCGAAATTTGCCGATCGCTGGTAGAGCGCAATTGCCACCAAATACCAAGTTCTCTGTTTGAATTACCCTTACGCTACAACGGTGGTCTTCAAACTTTTTCAACTCACGGAACCCCTAGAACATGAAGGTGCTTTCGTGGAACCCCATACCATACACATACTTCGAAGACTATATCTCAAAATAATATTTAAAATAGATCAACATGATATATAGGCACTTTATGTAAAGACAATTAAAAAAAATATTGCATTTGTTTAAAAAAATTAATCTAGTTTTTAAAATATAATTTACTTATTAATAATTTTTTGTGATCCAAGTGTCACCTATCCATGCATTATACTTAGTACCTGGAATATGTGCTTGCTTTTTTTCACTCAAACTCTGTCGAAGTCTGGGTCAATTGAGATCAAATGCAAACGCATTACATATTCTAAGTTTAATTTGTTCTCATACTTTGTTTTTGTAGCCACTTACGTTGAGAAATATATTTCACTTAAATACAATGCTCTAAAGGGCATTAAAATGATTATAGCTGTGTGAGAAACCCCGTGTATTTTGCGTGAATTTGCAACCTAAATTTTAGAAGCGGTTCTTGCTTAAATTTGGATTTTAACATTGAATCTGTTGATAAGTTGTTTCCTCTCCTTTATTATAGGTGTTTTTTCCACAAATGCAAAAAGGTGCGTTCTCCATTAGAAAACTATTTAGTTTTGAAAGACATTGTGCTAATTAAGGAGAATAGAATTATCTCATGGGTACCCGGAGATAGTAAACAATAGAATATTCACAATCTAGTAGGAAGTGTATATAAAGATGAAACATTTTGATATTCTTTTATTATATAATAATAAAACTTTAAAAAGTGTTGCAAAATAAAGTTATACATAAATAAAATTTTCAGTTTTAATGAATAGGATGAGCTTTAGATACTTGTAACTATGCAATTTTCATAAAAAACGTGAATCCATTTTGCATATATATTTGTTTCTTATCGATTTTTTTTGTGACTCGTTGAACCTTAGGGTTTCGTGGAACACAGTTTGAAGACCACTGCGCTACAAGACAAACGCTACCATTCTATACAGTTCGATTATTTCTAAGCTACTTCTATGTTGTGTGCTTTATTCTTAATATTAAGGAAGATCAAAAGATCTTTCGCTAACCGAATTTGTATGAGAAATGGCAGGTCACCAGATTCGAGCATTACAGAATGTTGAAGATCTGAAGCAAAAACTGATGAATGCCTGTCAGAATGTGTCTCTAGATTGAATGTAAGAATCTTTATCACTCCGTTCATCGATGTAAGCGAACATTTATCGTCGCCAAGGGCAGGTTTAACCAATTACTGATTTTCACATTTAAGCGATTGATGAGTTCCACAATTTCGGATTTGTAAATATTTTACTATCTGTGTATGAGATTTACACATGCTTAATTTCAATAAAAAAGCCTAGTGGCTTTCACACCACAGGTACGGGGTTCGAATCCAGGGCTGGGCAAAGTCGACTCAGCCTTTTATCCCTTCAGTGAGTCGATAAATGAGTACCAAGTTTGCTTGAGAACTTAACACTGGGGGTTTCCCGTCATACTGACCACTTGACTGAAACTTCTGCACATGCTCTCCAGTGTCTAAGGTCATATAAACTGAGATAGGCACAGTCAAGGCCCTCAAAGGTTGTTGCGCCACTGACTTCAGTTCAGTAATTTCAATAAAAATTGCTATTTTCTTCATAAAGTTTCCTCTTTTTGATTTGCAAAAAAGTATGCAATCGTGTAACGCAAGTTTTCCAAACTTTTTTGTCTCATAGACCCCTTGCCATGTTTTTCAGTTTGGGGTGGACCCCTACTTACCTAATAAAGAATTTTTGCAAATATATCAACTTAAATATCTTTTTGATAGCTGGTATAGAGCTATACTTCAAAATATTTAAATTTCTAACTGTAGTGAAGTATAGTGTTTAAAACCTAAGACACACACATGCTAATTAATTAAATTAAAATTTAATTAATACTTAAATTAACTGTTACATAAAGCAACTGAGCAACAAACAAATGTTTTTAATGGGAGAAATGAATCTGGTGCTTCTAAAATTGCTGATATCCGTTTCTAAATTTTATTTTTTAAGATCTTCTTAGTGCCTATTTCGATCAGTTTCTCTTGTAATATGACATTTGTTTTTCTTTCAATGTGACCTTATTAATTAATTGTCTACTGTAGTTTTACCATATATACATATAGTCAAAGCATTCTCAAACCTAGTTTCAAAATCTGAATAAAGGTGTTGAATGTAGGTTAAAATGTCTTTTTCCTGGCAGATTGTGTGGCAATTATAGAAACTAGGAAAATTCGGACGTCCAATGTTATACTCCTTAGCTTAATTATGGCAAAGAACGCTGAAATGATGATCATTTTAACTGCAAATTTACTTCATTAAATTTACTAAATAAATTTGTTAAACAGGTAAATGTGGTTTCCACTTGATTAAGTTTTCTTTTAAAATTAAAAGTCATGATCTGGTTTCATGAGAGTCACTATCGTAGACCCCCATTTACAGCTCATGGACCCTCGAATTATTTTTTCGCTGACGTGGACGCCCTGCATGCTGTCATAGACTGCTGGAGGTCCATATAGACCACTTTGGGAATCACTGGTCTAACGTATCTTTCTAAGGATTATTAGAATTTTTCAATCAGACCTGGGAGCAATTTTTTAAAGCCTTAAGATTGACTGGTTGACCGCGGTTAATATTTTAATTACTTTTACTGTAAGACTTTTAACTCAAAAGTGGAGAGTTTGTAAAAACATGCAGTTGAATAAAAATAACTATTCTTAATTTGACTTAAGTCTACAACTTATAAAAACTCTTTAACTATAATAGTCATATAAATTAAGAGGTTATCCATAAATTTCTAAGCAAGATTTGAGAAGGAAATTCCGATATTGAATTTTGTTTAACTTGGCATTATTTTTTAAAAGTTATATTACTTTATGCTTCAAAATTTAACCCAAGATTCTAAGATTGTACATAAGCCGAATTGAAAAAAAATTCGAACATGGTGACGTGCAGGACGAAAATGTTGCTAAGCGGATGAAACGTTGAATATTTTCCAAATTGCTGTGCAGTAAGACTCCAGACGCCAACGAAGTTAACTTTGTATTTGATAACCATATCAGTAGCTAACGCATTTTTAAATTCATTTGCTCACTTGTACACTATATGCGATAGATATAATTTTTGAGCCATTTTTTTGTTTGGAAAATGTGTGAGAGATTGAAAAGAATTTGTATACACGGTACGTGATTGTCCACCTGTTTCATGCCCTGGAGGAGAAGCTTACTGCGTGATGATCATATACATTCAGCTGTTTGGAAATTTGGTTTCCATTACTGACTCGAAAGGATTTAAATGAGATTTTTTTTTTAAATAATAAAAATTCCATTCAAAATACCCGCTGTTTTTTTTTTTTTTTGGAGGTCAGCGGAACTGTATGTAAGCCGTCTCCCTTACTTTCAACTTAAAGTTCGAAAAATTCTCAGCTTATATACGAAAATATAAGGTAATTTATACAACTGCCTCCTTTTGAGCAACATTAAAAAATTATTCGTCGTTTTTGACGCGTGTATAGAAAAATACGAATTATGTTTTTTTTTACTTGCGCTTTTTGAAGGTTTAATATTTCACTTCTTTGAAGTATTTTAACCGCTTTTGTAACCTTTCAGGTGCCCGTGGGAATTGCTTTTGATTGATGAAATTATTTTTAAAGATAAAGAAATTTCATTGCACCAAAAAAAAAAAAAAAGACACCCCGTTGTTAAAGTTTTTAAAGAAAATAGATTAATAGAATTTTATTCACATGTAGAGAAAATATTTTCATTTTTTCCCCCCGAGTTTATAAACTGCTTAGCGAAGAATGAAAAATAAGCTGCAAGAGACAAATTGAAAAATTAATAGCAAATTTACTCTTTTTTTTTTAAAAGGCGTTTAATTATTTATGTATACTTTTTTTTACTTTATTTTTAATTTTTAGCTATCTATTAATGACGAGAAATTTTATGGATAATACTTTGAAAAAAATATAAAGGTAAATTAAAAATAATATTAAGGTAAAAAGTTTGGAAATGACAGCCTTTGTTGTGTGTGACACACACACATATATATTATAATTCAAAAATATACACAAAATAGTTATAAACCTAAGATAACTAGTCCTGATTGTTTTAAGTCTTAGCCGCAGTAGTACTATAGCAAACTCTTGGCCTTAGGAACCAGGATTGCAGGTTTAAACAAAGTTTTGTGGCTAGCCAACCTTCACCTGTATTTGCCAATACTCTGGGCCATAGGGAAAGTAAGAAATGCCAAGATAAGTTTAACTATAATTACAAATAAAACCATAATCTATTAATATAAAACGATAATATTATAGCCTATAATAATTACTAGAATATGTTAAAATCAAAGCTAAAAACAATTAGATAAAAAGACTTAACACGTGAGTACAACAATAACCATTTTTCCCGGGCGACACAAAGGAGGATATCAGTAACGCATAAAATTAGCAAGTTATGATAAAATAACAATAAGTCTATATATATGCATTTAAAAACTCTAAATATTGCTTTAAATTTATAGAAAATAAAAGTACAACCCAAACATATACAATTAATTTTAAATAAAATATATTGTTATGACAGCCTTTGTTGTGTGTGTATGATATATATACAGGAGTTATTTATCATCGCATTTAAAGAATTTAGAGGAAAAAGATTGTGTCATAAAATTTCTCATTGCTTGTTGGTTGGACATGAATAAAATGCAGTGAGTTTCCCTTGGAAGAATTTGTTGCACAAATTAATTAAAATTTCACTGAATAAATTTAATTAGAGATAAGAACAGAATAACACTTTGTTATTTTTAACTTTTTTTCTAATTTCTAACTGTTCTCAGTTTCTTAACTGTTCTTACTGTTTATCTGTCCAAGCCACAGAAACAATGCTAATTATTAAATCAAAATTTTATTTTTTACTGCTTTTTGGTAACAAAATCGAGAAAATTAGAAGAATCAACAGGTTTTGTCTTGAGGTATGATACGAGTTGGGGAACTTTCAACCATGGACTTCCTCCTTGAAAAATTTTTGTGTGCGCTACTGCACAGTGCATATATTTTTTTTTCATATTTCGAGTCACTTGAATTAAAATATACGTATAAAACTGTTTTAAGAATGCTAGTACAGGAAAAAAAATAATTTAAATGCAATTGTTTGGTAAAAAATGAAGAGAGAATGGCAAATTTTAAAACATTCTCCTTTAATGAAAAATGCTTATATAATAACAATATCTTGTGTTTATATATAGCTAATATTTCTGTACAAGTGTTTGAACTAGGAATTTTTGAAACACATAACTTAGTAGGTGATTCATTCATATTTTAAGAGAGTTGTAACGGCCCCGAAGACGCTGGTGTTTGGGGGTTCGAGCAATGATCAGCCATAGTAATTTAAACACTAGATTATTTTCTCACTTTCACTTAATCACACTAAACAATTTAAGAAAGAGAAAGCACTAAAACATTAAACTCAAGAAGCAATCATGTTGGATTAATCTAATTATTATATAAATAAACACACTTTTCTTCTTATTGGAGCACTCTTGGATTGGAGCACTCCCCTTACTTGGATTATCTTTAGATAGCTTGACTAAATATACGACTTCTGGTCGTAATTTTATCCACGCTTCAATATCCACCTTCAACCATCATTACCTAATCTAATGCAAACACTGAAATAGAAGTTCTAATTTGTATAAATCTTCTTCACTGAGAGAGTTTTGCAACTGAAATGACAGTTAATTTTACCCAGAGGATTAATGGAAGAATCGCGGATAGACCCATTACAAAGTACAGAAATTTTAACCAAAAAAACAAAACAAAAAAAAAAACTTATTTTTATTTTAATTGATAGTAACGGAAAAAAATGTGAATTTTTCAAAATTCCCAGTTCAGGCTTTGTAGCTGTATGTAGCCTAAATATTATCAAAGCATTGTTCGTAAAAGGAGTATGTTTTGAAAATATGTCCTTCTTTCTTTTTTTTTGTCAAAAATTGTTTATGAATAATTTTTATTGTAATAATATTCTTAAAACAATATTATATGTACATTCAATTTCAAATGACTTAAATATCTTATAAATAAATAAATAAATAAAATATAATAATTAATATTCATTTACACACTTTTTAAAATTCATGGTTCCGAACATAGTCATTTTAAACTCATACTAGTACAATGCGCAGTGCCCGCATCGCGGGAGGCCACAGGATTTTAACGGGAACCCCAAATTTGACTGACGCCAAGTACGCGCCTTTTGTAAGATCTAGCATGGGACCCAAAATCTAACTTTTCAGGGGGCCTTAATATTCTCTGTTACGCCACTGATACCCCGTTTTGTTTTTTCATCACTTAGGAATCTAAAACTTTCTAGATTTGATAATTCAATTGGTACTCAATCCACGTACTTCTTCTTCAATTGTTTGACAACCCTGAGTGGGGCCCTGGCCTTCTCCAGAAGTTTTTTCCAGCCATCTCTACTTTTGTGGAACTGTTTTCCAGTTTTCGACGTTTAAAAAATTTAGACTTTTTTGACAGAGTCAATCCATCTTAACAGGGGTCTGCCCCGAGGTCTATTTCCCATGGGCTTTTCCAGAAAGATTTTCTTGTAGCAACGATCTTCATTCATTCTGGCCAGATGACCAGCCCATTTAAGTCTCTGTAATTTGACAAATTTTGCAATATCAGGTTGTTTGCAAATTTTGTAGAGTTCTAAGTTAGATCTTCTTCTCCATGATCCATTCACTTGGATCCCACCAAGAATGCAGCTAAGATCTTTCTCATCACGTAAAATCAATGGTCAAGTCTCTGTTGCATTAATCAGGACAGATCTTATAAGACTTTTGTAAAGAAGTAATTTAGTTCTTAATGTGAAAAAGCTGGATTTTAAACAACTCTGCAAGGCATAAAAACATCTATTTGCAGCAATGATTCTTTTATATATTTCTGGGACGAGCTCTTTCTTATTATTTACCTGAGTTTTCAAATAAGTAACACTGAGAGCTTTTTCAAATTTATAATTACTAATTTCTATGTGACTAAGTTGGGCTTTAAACGAGATAAATATTTAGTTTTATTCTCATTTACAGATAAGTTAGTTCTTTTATCACTTTGTTCTAATGCCATAAATGCCTCTTTAAGAGTTGATGCTGTTCACGCAATAATGCAAATGTAATTAGCATAATCCAGTATTTGAACAAATTTATTAAAAATATTTCCTCTAACATTGATTTTTGAGCCTCTAATAACTTTTTCCAAGTGCTATATTAAGGTATCCGACTACTTGCGACAACCTTTTTTTTTTTTTTAAAATGGAGATATGGGTTTTTTTTCGATGTTTTTAGATTTGTTTAGTACATTTTAAGAAAAATATGCAAAAATTAAGTATAGAAAAGGAAATTATTATTTCTAAAATAGGAAAAAATGGGTAAAATTTGACAAAAAATAACATAAACGCGGCCCATTCTGTGCCAAAAGTTTATAAACAGATTTTCAATTTTTCAACTCTGATGTGTTGCTTTGACATTCATTTTTGAAATGACCTTCAGGATAAGAGATATTTTAATTTTAACAAAAACTAGAGCACTTTATCATAGTTAATATATGAATTGCTTAAAATAACTGATTATATTAACATCAGGGACTGTAAATTTTGTAATAAAACAGTGATTGATACATCTGAAGGTTAAAACACTTCTATTGTTATACAGATCATACACAAAAAATTTGAGCTTATTATGTTATAAACTTTTTTAACAATCACTATCTCCGTTTGAGTATTTTTTTTAAAAAAAACACACACACATTTCGAGTAAAATGCGTTTTGAAGTATGACATTTTGCTTAAAGTAATGGCATCTGTTTTTACAAAAACACTTGTAGTTTTTGTTCTAGTGAACGGAAAATAATAAACTGGGTATTTTTATAAAGCTAATAAGATGGCCTATAAAATAAAATCCTAAAAGGAATTGTCAATTTTTGGCAAAATTCACAATTTTAGAGTAGTCGGATACCTTAATATAAGCTAACATGTAGAATCAGTGGCGCACACTAAGGGGGGGGGTATCTCCGGGTCCGGATCCCCCATAGCCCTTGATTTTTTTCGATTGATTATAATTCTATGTATATAGTACCTAAATTAAAAATTAATTTTATCAGTTAGTGCTAATTATTTATTCAATAATTAATTTTTTACTGTTTCTTGTTCCCGAAAATCGACAAAATCGAAAGTATATTTGGCGTAGTAATTGGAGTATGATACGAGAATAGCAGATTTACGACCCTGCCCCCCCCACCTCCTTGAAAAATTCCTGTGTGCGCCACTATGCTGAATTATGCAGCTTTTTAACTCCATTACTTACATTGTACACAAAACATTTGTCATTAGTGAGTAAATAGCCTAAAATACACCATAGGTAAGCTATGACAAGTTTAAACAGAAACAATTGACAAAATGTCAGTGTTTTTCCTAAGGCAAGATATTACTAATACTGCACCTTTTCTTCTGAAGTTTCAAATGGTACGTTTCGAAAAACATTAGGCTTCTGAAAGTAGGTTAAAATAATTTCGAATCTCGGATATATATATTTAGGGGACAGAAAGGGGTTTCCATTTCTTAAAGAAAGTCGTCTTCGCGAGAGAAATCGAATTTCAAACAGAACTGTCTGGAGCGAGTGAAACGAGAAAATTTGATAAAGTGGAAGTAAGAGATATCTATACAATATATATATCTATCCTTTCTTCTGTCAAGTCAGTCGGCAGCTAAGACATATGTAGGGTGGGTGCAAGGCATACGTTTCATCGACCGGAAGCTGAGCGTTTTTCTCAAACGGCGCAATTGCCACTTTTGGCAGTTTATCGCCCATTTTCAAATTATTTTAATTAGATGGATTTAAATTATGGAAGCATTGTGTTCTTAATTTTTCCAATTTGAGTAATATTGATATTTGAGAATTTTTCTAAAGAAGACATTATTTAGTAAACAGAATAATTTAAACTTGCTCGTGGAAGATATTTTTTTTAAAAAGCACCTTCTCAATAAAATGGGGCTCCTGAACTACTAGGTCCCAACATGTGTAGCAAAAAATCGTAAAATGTTAAGGGGTCCCGAAAGGTTTTGTTACTAGGCCCCCTCAGGACTAGCTGTGCCAGTGGTTTTAATCCTAGTTTAGTTCACAAAAATTACGTATTGTATACTCATAGTATTTATACTAAAAACAAATTGTGTTAAATAGTTATAATTAAATATTTTAATTTGAAGTAAACTGAATTTTTACAAAATAATAACCAAAGTTTATTATATTTTTATGTTTTTTTAAAAAAGTTTTTGCAACAATTTCGTTGTTAATATCTTTTTTTTTTGTTGACCCGCTTAAATTCTGTAAATAGATTGCTAAAAAAATCGCTTGGTTTTAAATAATAAAGTAATAATTGTTACATATAATTTATTTTTATTTTAAGAATAAAATCACACGTGTAAAATTTTAAAAATTCCAAAAAATAACAATTAGGTAATTAAATAAATGGCAGAAGCAGTTTTTTAAAAATATTTTCACAAAAACTTTATTACGGGCGTTCACGATTTGAAGCCATGGCGTATATGAATCTTGTGGGTTGCACCCATCTATTTTGTTTGAATTACAAGAGAAGATGAAAAATTTAAACACATTTTCTTTATTTTATTAAAAGAAAGTCACATATATCGTTGAAAATTTCCCATTTCATTGTTCTATTACGTAAATGTACTAAATTCAGATTGCGCCTTTTTTCAATCTAGTTGAAATCCATTCTGTAATTATACTTGTGGAATGTTATCATAATTTTTTTGCATTTCTTTTTGACTCTAGGAGTTATTGAACGATTGAAATTACTTATCTGAAATTACTTACTTATCTTGATTATTCGAAAAGAATTTCTGTTTTGGGGGACATGGTACGATTTAAACAAAAAATTTTAATTAAAGGATTTTCAAATTTTTTTTAATTGCCTCATGTGTGTGTATATTATGTAAAACAGATTTTGTGCTCAGAATTTTATAAAAAGCTAGCCATTTAATTTTTTAAGGAAAAAACTGAAAATTTGTGAAGTGATTTTAAAAGGCTACTCCTCCAGTAAAAATTTACATACACGTATGAAATTTGATTTACAAGTACGTCAAACTATGCATAACAAAAGTTAGTATGGGTTTTGCAATAAAATGATTGGTATTCGAACAATACTTCTTTTTATGAATGCTTATTGAAAATTCCTTAAAAAATTTACAAATTCTGAGTTCAATTATTTTTTTAAAAAATAAGTATTACTTTGATTCAAAAATACATACCAACTTTTGTTACATGTACTATTAGCAATAGGTAAAAAAATTCAAGGCATTAGGCACAATAGAAAAAAAAAGCCTTAGCATTTTAAATGAAGACAAACTAGTTATTTTACCTTTCCGAGATAAGTAAGTTAAAAGTTTTGATTTGCCATAGACATGTGAATAAAAGCGTACGTAAAAGCTATCATAATTCTGTGTTTTTTAAGTTTAGAGCTTTCAAATTTGTCAGGTTTTAGAAAAGTATATAAAGAATAATCTAAGCTAAAAAAATTAAATTTGATTTTGTCTCCTTAAATTTAGAAAATATATTGATAGAAATGTTTTCAGTTCATCTAACAAATTAATAAACTTCTAAGAATAAAATGTGAATGCATTTTTAGTTCTTTTTTTAATTAAAAATGTTCTTTCGTTAACGTCTATAGCACTTAGATTGACAATGAATATTTGCTATTAAGTTTAAAATATTTTAAATCAAACATTAAACTAAATGTGAAACTTTACTCTTTTTTAAAAAACTTACATTTTAGTTTTTCGGTAAGTAAATAAATGCAATTACTAAATATTGATTTTTGCAAATATAATTTTATGTAAGTTCGTAGATAAACACGTATATTTTTTTTAAATAAGTTAATTTCAATGTTATATTTTAAAATGGAGACATTTTATCGATATCAAAGAATGTCCTTTCTATCAATTTGTTTTCAAACATTTTCTTTGGTTTGAATATTAAATTGTGCAAAAAGTTCAAAGTATCAAATAACTAAGATGTTTTAATAATCATTTTAGTGACTGGATAATTTTCTGGAATGCTTCAAAAATTTTAAAATGCAAAATTTAATTACAAACGATTATTTTAAGAGAGGAGGGAAAAAAAGAATTCTTTATTCCAGAATCACACACACAGATAAAAAGCTTTCTGTCATTTTAAAAATGGGATTTCAGCTTTCTTTCTTTTTTTCTGCTATAGGGGCAAAATTCTTGCAATTTAATCTAATAAAACGTTTCGTTTTTAAGTCGGCATTTTTTGTTGCTCTTTTGAAAGAAGGAAAGAGCATAATACTTTTTTTTTTTATGAAATATATTTATCGAAAATTCTTGCCTTTCGGCGGAAAATAGTATTATTGAAAAGTCTGAAATACTTAGAATTTTTTCCGTTTGCGAATTTTACTAATTTATTATTTTAATTTTATTTTTATCATTTTATGATTGAAATGTAATTCCATTTTCAATTTTTATCGTTCCAGTATAGATTTTTAGAATCTAACAGAGGATTTATATGTATATAAATCCTATATATGATCTGTATCTATCTTTGTATAACATAAAGATATCTGTTAAACTATACATTGATATTTCATCATAATTCGAATTATCAGTAAATGCATTTTTCGTTGAAATTTTTTTAAAAAAATATACTAGATTTATTTGAATTTCATTATAATCATTTTTCTATCTCCATTTTTAAAATTTTTTTTGGCCGAGACCAGTTTTTGAAAAATGATTAATTTAATACCTATTTATGAAAATTTCTTCATAAGTGCATGTCTTATATCTAACAAATTAAATTCTTTATTTTAATTAATAGTTTTTATAAGTCTTAATTTGTCAATGATAGTTGTTTAAGGGATGATAAAATTTTACCTTTTCTTTTCTTTAGAAAACGAATTTAAAGGAAAGGCATTTAAATGGATATAAAATGGTTTTACATTTTGTTAACCAATATCAAAAAAAAATTTTAATATCAAGAATTATTTTAAGCTTTTCTGGAATCCATGGTAAATTTGGGATTGAATTTGCAAGCCTGAATTCATTCAAAAATTAAAACAACTATAGATTAAAATAAATAATTGTGGTCAATTTTGACTACACGCATATTGATTTTAATAATATTCATGCGTGTGTTGATTGAAAAAAGCGCACTAATCATGCCTTAACGCAAATTAAAAATAGTTTTCTACTGTTAGTAATGTCCTTAAATCTACCTATGATTGAATAACTACAAAAAATTGATATCATTGATAAAAATTTTAATGTATTTTAGATAACTTATTTTTTAAAAGTATTAAATGATATAAATCTTATAATAAACATAAATATTCCTGTATAAATGTTGAAATTAAATTAGTCAATAAACTACTGTGCCAATCTCAGTATACATGACCATTGGGCACTGAGGTGCATGAGCAGATGTCCTGATCAGGTGGTCAGTTTGAAGCGAAACATCCAGTGTTTAGTACCCAAGCAAGCTTGGTACTCATTTACCGACCTACTGAAGGGATGAAAGTTTTAGT
Source organism: Trichonephila clavata (assembly GCA_019973975.1). Lineage (NCBI taxonomy): Eukaryota > Metazoa > Arthropoda > Arachnida > Araneae > Nephilidae > Trichonephila > Trichonephila clavata. The sequence continues at coordinate 144,241 of BMAO01010644.1, read as the reverse complement.
CGACCTTACCAGCCCGAGGATAGAACCCCGGACCTGTGGTGTGGAAGCGCGATACGCTACCTCTCAGCCACTGGGACTCAAATTAGTCAATATCTTGATTGAAATTTTCAACGGGGTGTTTTTTATAATATATTGATTAGTAGATTTTTAGATTTCATGAAAAATTTCAAGAAATAAAACTAAAATATTAAAGCATGGAATTTTATATATGTAACCATTTAATGACTATTTTATAATACTACTTCCCTGTGACTGATAAATTACAATAAAATATTTTTAGGTTGTAAGCTAAGCTAAGTACGAATAGTAATAAATGAATTCCATATTTATCTATGTCCTTCAGAAAATTTTCTAACGTTCTTTTAAAGTTTGTTAAATGAATTCAGAATCGAACTTTTTTGTTTTCAATAATTTAGTTGCAACCAATTTTTAATTCTATATTAAATTAGAAGTTTTGGCTGTAGATTCAAGTCCTTATAGTATTAAGATCACCATGTCAAGTGAAGGTTTATCGTATATTGAATTCAAATGGATTTTTGGTTTCCTAAAATCGCGTTGAGTAGAAGTTATATTATATAAGAGAACTTGAAAAATATCGTCCTTAACTTATACTCGTAAAAGTGGTTCAGAATAATGAAATCAGTTTTCGATAATCTATTTTGAAGTTCTAGTTGTGAGGGATTGCCCGTGTCATCCCTTAGTATGAGAGGGTCGGAAGGAAGATTAGCCATAGTCAATACAAATTCTATTTATTAACAGTTCTAAATTACGACACAAATTCAACAACCCCAACTAAGAAATGCACCAATCAATAAATATGTGAAGCAATCGCGAGGGTAGACGAGATATTATGAGGATTAACAGTAAATCGGATCACTTACGTCGAAGCAATACGCCTTCTAATTCAATTAGTTCTAATCCAAATTTTACACTTCATTGACCAAATCGTCAATCTTAATATTAATCAAATAAGTAACGAAGTTCTTTTGCCTTCCTTCACGCTAATTAATCACTGCTGTCCGATAGCAGTCTATATAACCTCTCTCTTTCTTAACTCGAAAGTTCAATCTTTTTATGCAAGTCTTAATTTACATAATCACATCTTCTTCTTCTGAGGAAGGCTTTCAATAGAATAAATTTTAAAAACCCATTTTTCCCCAAGAGGACTGTTAGTAAGAAGAACACGAATAGACCCGTTACATAGTGTACCATTAATTAATCAAAATGTAATTAAATCGCATAAATCTTCGGGTCATAACAATTTCCAACATTTTTAGACATAATGTTCTTAAGTATTGATAAATAAACTGGATTAGGCTTGTTCTAATCAATTTTTAAGTTTTCCTTTTTTAGGGTTATAAATAAAAAAAATTTAAGATCTTTAATTATCCATGTTTAATTAAACAATGATTACACTCAATAATTGTAATTGCTGCAATAATTACAATTTAATGAGCTTGCAACTTTATAAGTGAGAGTTCATGTGATACTGCAAATGACTGAAAGGTCAGTTAATAACGTTAATTAATTAATAATAGAATTCTTAGGTTGATTTAAGTATACATTTATAAATCCTATATATTTACATATAATCATGTATAATTATTATATGTTATAATTGTTACATGACAATTTTAACATAGTAATGAATAAATTCTACGAATTGCTATTCAAAATTAAGATAGGATACACTCAAAATTCTTTTCTGATTCTGGTTTTTCTTCTGTATATGTATTTTAATGCGTCAACTTAAGTATTTACAAACTTGGAAAAAAAGTCTAGATATATTTTTAGAAAACATTAGTAATAATAAAAAAAGATTTATCAATGTAATGTTAAAGTCAATTAAGAAAAGTAGAAACAAAATTTCTGAATTCACCGTATCACCTGTTACGTAAGGCGTCCATCCGGAAAATTCATCAATAATTTTAATTAAACACACTTACGTCAAACAATTCGGAAGTTTTAACCGAAATATATCTAATTGCAAATCTAATTCGGCTTTCCACACATTACTGCTTTTCTCACTCCCTTCATCGCGACAGTCCGAGGTGAGAAAATAAGAGTGCCAGGGCGCGTTGGCGATCGCCGGCCGGTCACTCTTTCAGGCAACCCGTGTCGCCCCTCCCGCGTGACGGACGCATGATTGATGACCCGACTCCGTCCCCGGAATGGCTGTAGAATAAATTGCATCGTTTTCCTCTGTAACAGGTGGCTTCTTTAGAATCACCCCTCTACCTCCCTTGTCCATATTCCGCATGTATTTGGTGAAGTTTCTTCGGCCATGCCCCGAGAAAACATTTCTTCTCGAGATCTTGGCGTTCCTTTTTGAGTCACGTTCCGGAATAGCTTAGCAGGAATGCCAAGAGAAAACAATGCTATTCAATTTTGTTTGATAGTTTCCTTAGATGCTGCTGTTTTTTAAACATGCATATCTCTGGTGTAAATGAATGACTTTATAAAGATTCCTGTGCTTATAAATTCTGGTGTAAATGAATGACTTCAAAATGAATCTATGCGTACATAGGGTGTAAATAAATGAATTTATAAGGAATCCTATGCTTATGGATTCTGGTGTAAATGAATGACTTCATAAGGATTCTATGCGTACCTGTGGTGTAAATGAATAACTTTAATGGGATCTATGTGCATGACTTAATGAGGATTCTATGCGCATGCAATCTGGTGTAAATGCACGATTTAATGAGAATTCTATGCATATCTCTAGTGTAAAGAAATGACTTTTTAAGGGATCTGTGTGTACATTTGGTGTAAAAGCTTGACTTTATAAGGATTACATGCATACCTATAATGTAAACGAAGGGATTTTTAATGATTATATGCGTACCTCTGGTGTAAATAAATAACTTTTATAAGAAATATAGGTACTTTTCCGTTAGCCGGGCGCAAGCGAAAAATCACCAAATGATATAGAATTCCGCCAAATTTCTTACAACCATAAGGGGAATGTTAGCCATGTGCTCTGTTCTCTGAATTCATTTAAAACAAAACACGCTTTCCTTTCTCCTTCTTCCATCTTACTTTTTGTTTTAAAAAATGATGAAAATTCCTCGCTGAATTTATGTGGAGACGAGGAGTAAACGATCCATTTGAGCAAATTCCCAAGGACATTATCGTATTCTAGAAAAACCAATAATTATAAGCATTCTTTTTGGGTAAAATTGTTTTGCTTACAATTCATTAATATTTGTTTATAGTCGAACGTTTTCGACTTTAATTCCGTTGACTGTTTCGTCATTCACTCCGCTTGGCGACTTGGCTCGCGTTTGGTTCACAAGTGGCGACCGAGATATATACTCATGTATTCTGGTGTAAGCGAATGACCTTATAAAGACTTTATGCCTACCTTTGGTGTAAATTAAAGTCATTGTAGCGGTTTAATAATAAGAATACTTTATGTGTACTATGGTATGGAGATTAGGAGAACGATAATTATATAAAAAATATCATTTTAAAAGTTAACATTGAAACAAAGGGGTTGAATTTACGAAAACACTGTAAAAGATTTCATTATGGTTAAGATGATTCAATTCCTACTATTAGTTCACTCGCTCTCTATATTTATCTTGTTCAAATTTTCAATCGTTAATAAAATGCATTATAAAGCACTCAATTGAGCTGAAATTTTATATGCACGATTATTTTGGATGACAAAACAGTAATTGAATTATAATTAATAAAAATCAATTGATTAAAACTAATTATTCAAAGAATTACAAATAGAGTCACGTTGGCATCCTTCTGGGTGACTAAGCGACCCTTTTGAAGACTTGAAGAGGTTTTTCTTCTCACATTTTAAAGCACTCATTTGAGCTGAAACATTTTATACACTATTGTTTTGGGTAACAATACGATAATCTAGTTATAATTAATTAAAATAAACTGTCGGAAATTAATTATTTAAAGAATTACAGATACACCCAGGTTGGTTTCATTTTCAGCGATTTGGGTCAAATCTTCAAAAGACTTTTTTCCCCTCACGTTTCAAAGCATTCAGTTGAAATGAAATTTTATATACACAATTGTTTTGGATAACAATACGATACTTTAATGATAATTAATAAGAATTAATTGCCACTTAATGGTGTGATTCTGTCATATGTATATACATATTTATATTAATTGTAACTATTTAATAAAAAGTAACTACAAAATAATTAAACGAGTCTTACATTAATCGCATATGATATGTAACATCTGACATATTATCGTGGTAAATACGCAATAGTAACTTAAATCCTGAAAAAACTGAACCAGGAAGGATTGGAAATAATTTTCTATCGAATAATTATATCTTGAATGAAAGTTTTATTTAATTAACACAAGGAGTAATGCATTTTTTTTTATCAAAAATAATTATTCTTGTTCAATTTGGGGAAGAGTGGACAATAAGCTTATAACTAAAATATGGCACATATACTTGTGATTTCAAAGTATTTAAAAACCGTTGAAAAAGAGCGTCAATAACAATACCACTGTTAGTTGTCGAAACATTTCGATTTATGTTCATTTCGAGCTTGAGTTCCTCATTCAAAAAAGCTATGAGCAGATCAGCTTCTGGCAAACTGAAGTTAACGTTAAAATCACCACTCAAAATCATGGGGAGCGAGTGATAGTTTTTTTTTTTAAAAAAAGAGCAGAACCACCTTCGGTATATGATAAAAGTACAAAATGCAGGAAATCTTTAATATTTTGAACCGTTTGATTCAATGAAATGAATACGAAAACCGAAATGACTGTCCTCAGATTTCATACACTACGAGCCCTGATACTTTGACAATTGAGCGTAAGAATCGCAAGTTTATCCTGGATGAAGTCTAATAAGACTTGATGGTATATGCGAAGTGGATTTAGAGTCAAGAAAATGAAACCGAGTTTTTGAATTCGAATCTTTTGAAATGCTAAATTTAACAATATAAAAAAGGCTGGCAGCTTGATGGCTACTAGAGTTGGACTCCGTTGCGAGAGTAGCGAGGAGAGACACCACGATGCGCGCTGATTGGTCAAATCAAATAGTGCGCACTTCCCCGACTTCCTGTTACACATTTCCGTCCCTTTTCACGAAATCACGCCTACTAATATCCAGCAACCGAGAGGAAAGATGTTACACATCAACAAATGTTTTTTGTCGATCTAAGTAGGAATTGACTTAATTTTTTTATATACTTGCTTTAGACTCAAAATAAAATTGTTTTTCTACAATATAAATAAGCAAAGAGCGATAACTGTTATAAGTGAGTATTAAGTAGTGAATAAAACTTTCATGGGTCTTCAGAGTTTATTTTTGGATTAATTCATGACATTTATACTTGTGCGCGTTCACTATAACTTAATGTAAATATTGAGCAAAAGTTTTGTTTCTGTATTTTGGCAATTGTTAGTATTGTTTCATTTGGGGGGGGGGGGAATAAAACAACGTTTGATTTTTAGAATGGCTGGATATTTTATCATTTTCAGAATCCAGAATTACTTTTAATGTTATGATTTTTTTAAAAGCTATTTTGCTTATTCAATTGCAGAACCAGATACGCTGCTTTATTTGCAAAAAGGATAACGTCGTAATAAATACAATGAACATAACAAAACTTTTTATAAATTTGATTCTGCTTCCTCCACAGTCTAATTAGTCCGATCCATATCCCCCCCCCCCGTTCTCTTCATTTTGCTCTGTAATTTAAATCATAGGTTGTTGTTTTTTTAAAAAAATAACTCTAAAAAAAGTTTTTAAATGTACCTGATATGGTTTTTTTCTTGCAACTATTTAGTAGGTGTCCTCTGGTCGCAATAAATGTGAAAACGTACTAAAATACCTGTTTTTCTTTAACAAAAATTACTTTGACTTTTTATCATTAAAAAAGCTCAAATATTTAAATTTCTTTTCCCGTACTGAAGTACTTAACAAAAAAATTAACTTTTTATTTTATTTTCCCTTTCATCTATGTATCAGGGAACACTTTTTTCACATAGGTAGGTTTGGAAATTCTGAAACAAGAAGAAAAAAAATTCTATCCAACCTAATGAAAATATAAAAATTTCCTATCCAACCAGAGAACTCTTTTTCCGCATAGCTAGGTTTTGAAATTCTGAAAAAAAAAATTTCTATCCAACCTAATGTATATATATAAATAGGCTAATATGCTGAATTCTAAGTCGTCATTTTAAATTCCGCGTGACTGCTTGAAATATTGATCGCTCAGTTGCTATAGAAACCCAGTAAAACTTATTGAAAGATTTTAAACCTTTTCATAGTTTTGAATTAAAATATTGGTATTAAATAAATGAGACATATCCATATGTATATTTTATTTCATACATGGGATACAGATTTTTGACGGCTTTTGTTAAAATTGTAATCAAATTAACTGAGCCCTGATATTATCATACTACGTCATTACAACTAAACAACTTTCTTTGAATATGTAGTTTTTTTTTAAAAACATATAAAAACTAAACCTCTACTTGGATTTTCAATGTAGAAAAGGGAATATGGATAATATTATACATATAAGAAGAGATCAGTAGCGCACACAGAAATTTTTCAAGGGGGGGGGGTCGAGGGTCGAAAGTCCACTATTCTCGTGTCATGCTCCAATACGCCGCCCAACATATTTTTTTGATTTTCTCAATCTTCGGGAACAAAAATTATTTATTGACTGAATAACAAGCATTAATTAATAAAATTAATTATTAATAACAAATACTTAATTAAATTTTACGTACTATATACATAGAATTATAATCAAACGAGAAAAAAAATCAATTGCTTTGGGGGAGTCTGGACCAGAGCATCCCACCCTTTGTGTGCACCACGAAAGATGTATTGATTGTTGAAAGTAGAAATGATGCATATATCAAAATAAGATACCTTAAAAATGATAATAAAATTAATAAACACAACATCAATGATTGTCAGTTTTACGTACAAAAAATGCTCCAAAATAAGTATTTATTTTAATTTGAAATTGAATAGAAAAATCACCATAAAAATAAAAAGCGATAAAGCATTACATATGAATTTATAAAGTTTAACATTGTTACATTGGATTGGTATATTTGTAATACCCCCCCCCCCCCCGTCCACCCTGTGACCCGGCTAAAGGTGTAGGAGTAAGTGAAGGGCGATTCGACATGATAATTTCTAATTATTTATTCAGCACTCTAATTAACTCAAAAACAAATCAATGAAATCAGATTAAATAAGAAGTTTCCGATTAGCGAACAGAGGATAAGTGACGAGAGTCGCGTGTTCGGAGAATACTTCTAATAATTGATTCACTTTTATTAATCAATCTTCTACTTTAATATTTACTTTAAGCGGTAGATATGTGACTAATTATCACTTAAATCTCTTTAATAATTTAAATATCAAAACGCACTATAAATATGACTAATACCTGAACTGTAGATAGACCTCTGGTCTTCTACTTCTGACTACTAACGCTTTTCTATCTATCTTTCCAATTTATATCTTACTTTACCTCGTATTAACTAATTTTTTTAACAAGCAAACCTGAACTATATATAATATACTTAATCTGCATATCACGGTTTCTTCTTCAGAAAAGGGTTGTTGATTTTCATAGCCCAAAGGTTACCCAAGAGGTTAATTGAAGGACGCGTGTAGATCCGTCACATATTTCCAAGATTACAGTTGAAGTTAAATTTATGTAAGTCAAAAGAAATAGAACGGTTCTTTTTAAAACTTACTGTGTTTAATCGAATCTAAGCCGCACTATTTTTCCAATGTTAAAGCTGCTGAAAATTGGGTGCGGTTTAGAATCGAAGACAAAATATTTGTTGAATGAGGGAAATTAAGTTTCCACCCCTTTCAAAAGGAAAAATGGCCATCTGGCCACTTGCATTGATGACTTATTCCATTCCGCATTTTATCTCCTCTATTCAGTCTATCCTTAACATCGTTGTCTGCACATATTTAGGGAATTTTTTTGTAAACGCCTTCTTTTACTTACCTAAACATCAGAGATATTTGTACTAGCATGAAAACTAGTTCACTATGACGCAAGTATGAAAAGGGAGTAAATTTCATGTGCATAAAAAATGGAGACAGAGCAGCGACCACTGAAAATTTGACTCGGATGAAACAAATATACGTCGATGGCGTGAGCAAAATGATACAATTTTAGCTTGCAAATTATAGCTAATAAATAATTCTCTTACATTCTTGTCTAATACATTCGTTTAAAAAAAAGTTTCATAAAAAATGCATTGGATGGCATGGAAGACACCGTGTGTGAAAATGGTGACGCTGGGACGAATTCCGAAGTTAGGTAGGACAATGGGAATGACGCGCGCGCGCGCGAAAATCGTATTTGAAAAATGATATTGACGGTTAGAGTAAAAAGGCTCATGTATGTATCTGAAGGTTTTAAATAATGGTAAAATAAATTAATTATTAACATGTTATTTCTTATTAATTTTTTTTAAAAAAAATTCTTAAGTATCGTGTCTTGATGAACTTTATATACTAATTTTTATTTCTTCTCTAAAAACGTGAAAATAATTGAGGGTGAAATTGATGACAGAAGATTGATGTTTAGAATAGATGACAACATTTTTTCACAAAAACATTTTGAGAATTTGGGATGCGGCTTAGAATCGATAGCGGCTTAGATTCGATTAAATACGGTATTTCATAAATTTGCATTTTGAGAGGTTAAAAAGTAAATCTCACTTTAGTTAAGGTGTCCGAACCTGTTGAAATAACCAGATTCGGTTAAAACATATATATATATATATTTATTTTATTGAATAGAACTACCTTTTGGCCATACAAAACATACTTTGTTTGGTTTCTACGTTAACTATAGGCTATGTTACAATCAATTTTTAAATTTAGAAAAACTTTAAGTGGGTCCTGGTCTTTAATCTACCATAAGGGAAGATATAAATTTGTGATAGCGGTCGGTTCCTTCTCGATTCTGAACCCTCTTGTCTACCTGTAAACCCGGCTAGATGTGTGGGAGAAATTGAATGATCCACAGAAATGATTTCAATCTAATCAATTTATTAATTCCAAATATCAATCAGACACAATACAATTCTCATTAAGATAGATGATATACAGTAGAGCGCGGAGGTGAGATTCTATAACACGGGGATACTACTACAGACCCTCAACTGAATCCAAGACAGCTTAAATACGCTCAAATATAACTACGTCGCACACTAATAAACTAACTTCTACTTAATCAAACTCACAATACCTGAACTTTTAATGCATCGGATCCTACACTAGAAATTTGCAGGTCATCTCTTCAGCTTGATCTATGTCGTGGGATCAACGCTCTGTAATCTTTTTCCTGGACAACTCCAAGACTTCTAACTAATTCCATTCTCTTTCAATCTTCAACTAACCACTAACTCGCAGACTTTATCTTAACTCCTACTTGCCAACTCCAACGAGTCAACTTCAACGTGCCAACTCCAACGTGTTAACTCACGAACTCGCGAAAACAGAATTTTTATAATATACTTTATTTACATAATCACGTTTCCTTACTCGATGAAAATTGGTTGAAATAAATATTTTCCTTAAAGAGTAATGAAGGGATTAGTAGAACCGCGTATAGATCCTTCAGAAATTGTTCAAAATCTATTATGGTGAGTCTGATAACTCAAAATGTTATAAATGTATTTCGGTAAAACTTTTTGAACCTGATATTTATAATATTTTCTAGAGAATGTGCTAAAATATTTCGTATTGTATTAATGTTTTTTGAGTTGTGGCATTTTATTTAAATAATGATCTCATAAAGAATGTCACATTTCTTATAATATTTACTCGATTATTTCTAAAAATTTTAAATTTTGATGAAACCTTAAGATTTTGGTACATTTTCCAGATAAATGCGTTTAATTTGTTTTAGTAATACTTTTTTACTAATATAAGTTTATTACTTTTTTCTCTAATTACTTGAAGTTTTTCAAGAAAGTTTAGATAATTTATTTTAAATAATGTTAGTTAAATGTTAGTATTTATTGGTATTGATCCTTAAAAAGGCACACACTTTAATGCTTTAGTATGCTATTTTTTAAAAAAGTACTCCGAACGTGTTTGGATACTTTAAAAAAAAAGTATTACAATTTAAAAAAAGATATAATATTTGACATGTGTAACTGAAATTATTGAAACTACAAATTATTCTAAATTTAAATTGACATAATGCAAATTAAAATCTCACTGAGCTGGATTAGTGATTGTTGGGTACTCCTTTTAAGGAATTCTTGAGAAATTCACAACTTTATTTCTGTTTAAAGTAAGGCAATATAATCATTTTTGTGACGCTTTCAATTGTCATTCAGTATTTCATGTTAATTTAATTTATTGTTTCCATTTAACCAATCGCGAACTGCTTCTCATCAGCATTTTCAAATTCACCTGTGAGTTATAAAATAATAAAAATATATGCACTGCTTCACAAGCACTGTCTTCCTCATCACTCTCCGATATTTCCAGCTGCGATTCTTCTTGAAGTTGACGATTTTATTGACTTCTAAGTAAAAGCAATGCAATAATGTTTTACAGATAACCGAGAGTACTTCATTTTAGTTTTAAGGTGCGAATAGTTTCGTTATGTGACATTACATAATAATCCATAAATTTTATAATCAAAGACGAACTTTATACGTGCTTATCGAGAGGTTACTTTTTCAAATGTTTCACGCCAATGCTGCTTCCTTGCAACGGCAGTATACAGGCTGGGAAGAATTTTCTAGGAATTTCTAAAGCCTTCTTATCAAACAATCATTCTAGAACCTTCTGGATATTTGTAGTAATAACTATTTTTGTCGCCAAATTTGGCGACAAAATTTTTTTCTAAGTATGCTTCCACTCACTAAAAACTAGTGAATTTTCTTGTCCTACAAATGATGTACAACCGTAGTTCCGGCCGTAATATCCTTTAGGCAGCGAAGCAAACATATTTTCCGAGGCTTATGTAATGTATTTATTTCTTTTGTTGATTATATTTAAAATGTACCTAAGTGTTTTTACTTTTTTTGACACTTTCTCAATATTTTTACTATGTAAATGCAAATTGTAACATTTTTGGAATAATATATAAAAGAACCATTGAATAAAAAAAAATACATTTGATTGAAAGGTAATATCGATTAAGAAACTGAGAATTACTTCAAAATTTGAAAAGAGATAGTAAATGGAAAAAATCTTGATAGGTGTGTTATGGAACGTTTGGTTTCATAATATTAAAGTGCAGAAATTTGCTGCAAATAATTCGAAGAACAATTTTTAATTCTATTAGGCTTAGCTGCCCTAACATCAAAACGTTGCAACTAGTCTGATGCCAAAATACGGACTGTTGCCAATTTGGTAAGCTGAAAATAATTACAAAGAAATTGTTTCCAGATTTGCAAATATAAATACAGTAAGTTTATATAAAATACAAATTCCTAATTTTTTCGAATGCATAAATATAAAATTATAAAATTCTTTAAAAATTAATTATTTTACAAATTATAGTGTTCTATAATTTTATTACATTTCTGTTTGTTAATTAACTCATTTGGGTTGAGCGGCCATTAGTTGGCAACGAGTTGAATAATATTTGTCTCAACAAGTGTATAACAATAAAAAAAAACATAAAATTTAAGCTTAAAATAACGTTTTTCAATTGTAATTTAAACTTTCTTAGAACGGCAACTGGGAATTTCAGCGAAGAACTGTTCCCTTGACAACGCGGCAACAATCAGATCACTGAATGTTTTTTTCCACACTCCTGATATTTTTTCAGTACTTTTTTTTGAAAATTGACTTCCCCGAGAATGTTCCAAATGCTTAAAAAAGTTCCCCCAAGTGACAGCAGCTGCAGGCTGTCATTTTATGACAAGTTTTCAAACTGAAATTATTATTTTTTTTTACTTCTTTCCTTACCCTCCCTCTTTTAAAACTTCTGTTCAGTTTTACTTAACAATGGTTCATGGTTGAACTACTTTCACCGCTGGATATCATTCCGCACCTTTTCAATAAATGAAGTAATGATAAATAAATTCATATTCACCTTGCTTTTTTCTCTGATTGCTATTGAAAAGATTATACACAAAATAAATTGTAGAGTATAGCTATAGAAACTTATATGAAGTATAAGATAATTATTTGCAGCCATATAATTACGGAATGTTCCGGCGTATATACGATTTTTAACGCAAAGTACAAGACGGAGATTCACAGATACGCGTTATATGCAAAGGCGCACACAAGGGGTTGTCCTAGGAGTCCGGACACCCCCCAAAGCTCTTTAGTATTTTTCTATTGATGATAATCCTATGCATATATAACGTAAAATTTAATTAAGTACTTGTAATTAACAAATTATTTTATTAATTATTGCTAATTATTAATTCAATAATTTATTTTGTGATGCTTGTCGGTTCCTGCTTCCTTCTGTTCCCCCATGTCTACCCTCAATCCCGGCTAGATGTGTGGGAGGAACTGAATAATCAGTAGACATGATTCACTCTAATTATTTTATTGTCACCAAAATATCAAGCAGACACAATAATAATCTAATTAAAATAAAAGATCAGATAGCAGAGCGTGGAGGTGAGACTCGTTAGCCTGGGGATATTAATATGGACCCTCAACTGATTCCACGATAACTTAAGTAAGCTCTATATAAACTACGTCGCGCACTAATAAGCTAAACTTCTCTTTAAATAAGGATCACGATACCTGTACTTTTATGAAGTCGAGAATCCTTGAATGCGATCTTTATCCGGATTTAATCACCGTCGTATGATTCTCTCTTAGAAATCTTCAACTGATAAACTCCGATTGCACTTAATCATTTCACGATCCTTCACTCACCAACTAAGCCCTTCAAATTCGCGAATAGAGAACTTATATAATATACTTAATTTGCATAATCACGCTTTCTTCACTCAGTGAAAGTTGGTTGATAATATTATTTCCCCAGAAAATCCCCAAGGTTAGTTATAGACGCGTATAGATCCGTCACATTGTTTTACTGTTTTTTGTTAACAAAACCAGAAGAATCAATTGGTGTTGTCTTGAGGTATGATACGAGTTGGGGGATTTTCAACCATCGACCCCCCCCCCCTCGCCTTGAAAAATTTTGTGTGTGCTACTGGTTAGATGCCAGGTATAAAAATGATAGCTCCAAAAATGAATAAAACACTTGCATATAAAAATTAGATTTCTACTTGTGCAATCCTCTTGTAAATTTCTTTTTACCTTTTAATAATCACATATTCCTGTCGTTTTTAATTTGCTTTGAATGCTTTATTGACATTGACATGCAAAGGTTGAACTAATGGCGTTTATCTGTCTAAAATAACTGCCATTCTGCGTTGCACTCTGCCAGCGGAGAGTTTCTACACAAAAAGACATCTGGATTTTTTTAAAACACCCCAAAACTTTCGCCAAACATTTCTTATCCGCAATTTTCGTTTTTGTCCAACCACTACCAAACTTGATTGGGAACTAAACACTGGGGATTTCGTGTCAAACTGATCATCTGACCAGAAAATCTGCTCATGCACCTCAGTGCCCAAGGTCATTAAAACTGAGATGGGCTCAGTTTATCGAAATGTAAAAGCATTGCAAATTTCAGGTCTCTTCGTAAAAAGACAGGGTGCGGATTATACGACAGCGTACTCCTAAAATTAAAAAATGCAGCTTGAAAATATAGGTGCGCGCTATAAGCTGAAAAATATACAGTTTAATGTATACTAGCTGTTAACCGCCTACACGATGTTGTACATCTATATGCTATTTTTAAGTTCAACCTCAAACTCAGTGGCGCAACAGCCCATGAAGGCCAGGGCCTACGGTGCCCATCTCGGTATACGTGACCATTGGGCGCTGAGGTACATGAGCTAGTCTGAAGCGAGACCCCCAGTGTTTAAGTCCCCAAGTAAGCTTGGTATTCATATATCGACCCACTGCAGTAGGGATGAAAGGTTGAGTCGACCTTGCCCCACCCGGGAAAAGAACCCGGACCTGTGGTGTGGACGCGCGATACGCTACCGCTGGGCCTCCTATTTTTAAGTTACTGTTAAAAACCTAACATCAAATTTTCGATTACATTGAAAAACATTTCAATAGCTTTCACCTCTGAATTTAACAAGATATCAATCATTGGCATGGCCAAGTAATTTTAGCGCGTTTTTCGCATGTTGTATTTTACTATAATGCAACTAAGGAAAATTCGGGAAAACTATGGGAAAATTTAAATATGATTCGGCTCATCTAGGGCACAAATGCGACCAATTGCCGAAAACCCGAGGTCAATTGGTTGCTTTTTGGCTGAGAAAAAGGTACGACAAAATATGGAACGAAGACGAAATTTGCGTCCTAATAGCGCTTTTGTTCCACTACGTGAAAAACGCGCTAAAAAGGACAGGATTTGGTTTTCTAAAACGGAGGTATATTAAGTCGTTGCCAAATATTGTGATGCCATGGGAATTTCAAATGATAAAACTCCAATGATGCTTTAATGGTTTATTGGGTCACGATCACACACAGCATAAAATTATATTACACTTTATACACGTTTTAGGAAAAAAATAATAAATCTCCCGAGTTTGTTGACACTTTAAGAGAAAACACACACAAAAAAAATGTGCCAGGATGGCATCCAACACATATGCCTTCGGCAGATACAAAATTTTCGCACTTAACTCACTGGTGGAGCTCACAAACCCTTTTCGTTGAGTTACAATCACAGAATCCGAATCACACTTAGCTCGCTGGCGGAGCTTACCGACTTCTCTCTTCGAGAGACAATCATCGAATACCCTATATTTTGGCACTCGGGCAGGCAGTCTCTCGGATCAGTCCTCGTTGCCACCGAGAGTTTTAGAATGTGTCTTGAGTTCGTTATAATATCTATGAAAGTTATCACACACACAGCGTAACACAGAGTAAACTACAACATTTAATAGAATTTTGCGTTTGATGCTAAAATATATAATATTTGTGTCCTCTCCCCCTTAATTTTTGACGTAACTGTTTAAATCACTAACCTTATTTTGAGATAGATATAATCTCTGAATGTAAATAGCTTTGCTAATCATTCGTAATGGAAATAAAATCATATTAAATATACTCGTAATAACGAATAAATTCTGAATAAAATACAAAATAGAGTTTTAATTTTTTTTAAAAAAAACCGAGATTATACTAGTCTGAGAAGTAATTCTATGAAAGCGTAAAAAGAAAAGAGAATAACGAAAATGGAAAAATTAATGTAGAGATGAAAAAAAAGCTCTAAAAAGACATATTTTAAGTTATTTTGTGATGAAAAAACAACCCATAATGGAGATTTGGGTAGCAGAGTTGGTTGATCTAAAGTAGCTTAAGAGCCCGCGGTAGCCTAATAGTTACGGTCAAGAGCTCGTGACCGACGTGCTGCGGGCACAAGTCCCATTGAAACTGAAGTTCTGCTGTGTACAAAAACTGATGCACGTTAAATCTGTCGGGACTCAAATGCTTCCCGTTGGTATGGTGTGGTAGTTTGGAGAGGTGGAAACCAGCTTAAAAGTCACCCTTGTTACTTAATCGAGGTTCAAAATTACGAGATCCACTGCCAAAAGCGCTTGTGTTGCTTTAACAGGCGACGTTGATAAACATTCATTCACTTTTTCCACCGTACTTTGGCGAATTTGATCTCAATTCCTCTGGGGAAAAAATTTCTTTAATAAATTTTGTAAAAACAACCTTAAATTGCCTTAAAATCTCAACCACTTTGCGAAATTACATTTGCAAAGCGGTTTCCCTTTTTCCCAATTAAAACTTGTTTGACAAATAAAATAACTGAATGAGTCATTTTTAACTTGAATCGAATTATAATCAACATAGGATCAAAATATGTATGAATTCAAACTGTAGCACAAATGAAATTACTTTAAAAATTTTAGTAAAAATTAAATATATCAAATTTTTGAAAATAAACTGTATATATGAATCAAAAAATATAAAAACTATTATTTTTTTAAAATTTTTTCAAAAGTATGAAAAAAAAAACAATTCCTGTTATTCCCACACTCAAAAACAGAACACAATGATGTTAGAAGCTACATGTAATTACTTCATCGAGTTCTATTTCATTGTTCAAAATGACAATTCAAAAGGTGATTTTTTTTCTCTCTACCCTCTACATTTTTTCCCTGAAAAACCCAGTGGTTCCATTTTCTCGTTCGAGAATTGTCGCGAAAACTTCCATCCCCTTTCTTTCCTTGACATCTAATTGACGCGCTGCACCCCCCTGGGATATTCTCTAGCTCCCCTCGCCCCCCTGCCGATCAATCCAGAAACCATTCGAGCGCAAATATTTGTGCCACTTAAACGAAAGGAATTTCCACTCCTTCTCTTCGAAACGATCTTTTGCGAGACGAGATGAGTTGTTATTTGCTGCTGCTGTTGGAGAGATAAAAGCATTGAAAAAGAATGGTTAGGCCGCCAGCTACTACCGCTGAGTGATAGATCACCGTTGGAAGATGGGAGGAATGATTTAAACCTGATAAAAGACTATTGTCATTAGAAAGGTTTTCAATGTTTTTACTCTTATCCACTCAGATGGTTAGCTAAACCAATGATGTTCGAGTTTCCGTGATGCCATCTTCTCCCTTGCTTATCATTTTCAAAAATCTGAATGGGCTGTCGGAATAAATGCTTCAGAAAAATACTTTTACATCATTAAATCCAAATAACATCACAAATATCAGAAGACATTAAGTCTTTTTCACTTGCTTTTTAAATTTAAAACATTTATTCTAGTAAAGTTTCCTATTGAATGCAAGACAAGGAAAATTATTTAAATGCAATTTCGACATCACCATATTTGTTGTTCATTTTATTTGTAAGTTGGTGGCAGGGGCGTAACGAAGAATATTACGGACCCCCTCCCCCCTGAAAAGTCAGATTTTGCCTTTAATATCTTATAAATTGGTTAAATACGTACTCGACGTCAGTCAGGCTTCGGGCTCCCTAGAATCCTGCTCCCACCGCGATACGGGGATTGCATGTGTATACTTTAAGCATCTTATTGGAGGACATCTTGATGTAAATATTAAATACATCTTTTTCTTTCACATTCTCAAGTGTCCAACCTACATGAATTTGTTTTCGTATCATACATACGTCATTTTCAAGAAACCAATGCATAAGTATATGTGCATATATGGTAAGTGTTAACGAATACAATAATTATTTTAAAGGGCTAATAATTTTTTCTGAGGTCCATTCTTGCTTTTGTTGTATCTTTTATTTAGTCTGATTTCAATTTATGTTAATTGTACTTTTTATTAAGAATTTTTTTCTTCATGTAGTTAAGTTTATGAAGATAGGCTTAGTTATTATATGTGTGCGTGAGAGTGAACTACATTTTCTGTGTATGTTTGTGCGTTAGAATATGCAAAACCAGTCTCACACGTAGAAAGTTTAGAACAGAGGTTTCCAAACTTTTTTGTCTCATAGATCCCTTGCCATGTTTTTTCGGTTTGGAGTAGACAGACCCCTGCTTAATTAATATTGAATTTTTGCAAATTTGTCGACTTAAATGTATTTTTTACAGCTGGTACTACTTCTACTACTTTAAAGGAATTAAACTTCTAACTGTAATGACGTATAGTGTTTAAAATTTAAAAAACACATGTTAATTAGTAAATTAAAAGTAATTAATAAATAAACTGTTAAATAAACTAACTAAACAACAAACGAATTATTTTAATGGGAGGGATGAATCTTTAGTCCTACAATATGAAATTTTCAACAATTGGTATCAATCTTGTTTGGGTTAACCTTAAATCTCCTCTGTTAGTAGTGTTCATTTTTTGTTTTTTTGGAGACTGGCAACCACGCTGAAACTCCTTCACACTAGGAAAAACAATGGAAAACTTCCTCACAATATTCCATAAGTCGGAGCAAATAACAGGTTTGACTTTTCAAAGCCAAAATTGCTGGCATCCGTTTTTAAACTTTAAGATTTTCGTTAGTGCTTATTACGATCAGTTCCTATTGTAATGTGACATATTTTTCAAAAGACCATATGAATTCATTGCCTACTGTAGTATTGCCATAGGCAAAGCATTATCAAACCTTGTTTTCAAAATCTGAATAAAAGACATTTAAATGTTGAATGTAGGTTAAAACGTTTCGACTGATTGTCTGTGACAAATTTAGAAAATTCGGGACCTCCAGTACTATACTTCTTTGCCTTAACTCAGGAAAGAAAAGCTGGATTTAATACAATTTATGTTGTCTCCTTGTAAATGCAAATTAACCTTATTAAATTTAGTAAATAAATCTGTTAAATATAGGTAAAATTTGGTTTCCACTTGATTATAAAATTTTTTAAAATTAAAGTCACGGTCTAGTTTAATGAGAAACACTATCCCATAGACCTCCATTTACACCTCATGGACCCCCAAATTAATTTTTTGCTGACATAGACCCTTGGAGTCGTCATAGACCCCTGGGGGTCTATAGAGGGTGTCCCAAAACGACCGCATAAACTCTGCACAGCTAGATTCCTCGTTGGGAGTACATAAAAACTGCCCAAAGAAGCATTCCTGTACGATCCATAGTTTACGAGAAAAATACGAAAATACAAAGTATGACGTCACTTTCGGTGCAAGAAAAACACTTTATTGGGCATATCAACAACATTATTTGCATAACTTTCCATACGATAATGTTTAAAACGTTCGTCGCGTCATGCATGTGCGCTCCGTGGAATGACGTTAAGCCACCGTTAAAATGATGTTTAAAAGGCTGTATCTAGCAGCTACCGGTAGTCTTCGTATGGTGGCTATGTATTCCGTTCGTGACTACTGCGGCATGTACTTGCAACATGACTTGCGACTACTGCGACATGCCATCTCAAGGAACATGTGTATTGAGACGCAGTGACAACACAGATGGACTTAGTTGCTCGTCGTCTGCATGCTGCTTGTACTTCTGTGAACCCCACGATGCTGCGACGTGTGATGACAGCCATTCCACGGCGTGCTCAAGCCTGCCTCGACATGCACGGTGGACATTTTGAACATCTGCCTTAAGTTGTGCATATACTGATGTTGATACAAGTATATGATGTTTTTTTACTGCACTGGAAGTGACGTCATACTTTGTTTTTCGTATTTTTCTCGTAAACTATGGATCGTACAGGAACGCTTCTTAGGGCAGTATTTATGTACTCCCAACGATGAATTTAGCTGTTCAGAGTTTATGCGGTCGTTTTGGGACACCCTGTATAGACCACTTTGGGAATCACTGGCTTAGAGAGATGTCAATTAAAGGTAAAATTTGAGTTTATATATTATGAAGAGTAGATATTACTGCCTTTTTTATTGCAGATGGCCTCGGAGGCCTAGTTGTCATGATTGCAAACTTGTGGCTGGCGTTTGTGCGGCCGTAGTAGCCTAGTGGTTATGGTCACGGACTCCTGACTGGCATGCCATGAGTTCGAGCCTTTGTACTATTGAAGACCCGACTGCAGAGGCGTTGATGCACGATAAATCTGCGATGAGACACGTAGTTCTTATGTAGGAGAGCTGCGAAAGTTAAAATGGGGTGCCAGTTCAGGTAGTCTCTTTAACCTTAGTTCAAAATTCAGAGGTCCGTTACCAATGACCCTCTCGTTGACCTATGCCCCCCTCCCTCCTCCCGCGCCTTAGAGTGCGACGTTAATAAACACTAACTCACTGCCATGATAACTTCTCATCCAGAATTTCCGATATACCCGATTCCGATTGAGGTGTCGAGTTAACCCAGTCGAGTAATAAAATTTTGTTACTTTTAAGAAGAGAAGAGTTAATATCAATACACATTTTTAACATTATGTACGAAGATGTGCCTTTTGAAGTTGCTAATAAACTAAAACACACAGGAACTGATTTTGGTGTGATTGATTAGTTCCAGTGGCGTACTCAAGGTGTAGTTTAGGGGTTAAAAACTCTCCCCTACATCAAAAGATTTTTAATTTTCAACACAAAAATTACGCATCGGAGTTTTTCTTTTAAAGTATCCGACTTCTTGCGGCAACTTTTTTTTTTAAAGAAAAGGAGATATGGGGATTTTTTTGTGGTTTTTAGATTTTTTTAGTACATTTTAAGAAAAATATGCTAAAATTAAGAAGAAAAGAAATTATTATTACTAAAATGGGAAAAAATTTGGTAAAAATTTACAAAAAATTTCATAAACGGGGGCCCATTCTGTACAAAATGTTTATGAACAAATTTTCAATTTTGATGTGTTGCTTTTGCTATTCATTTTTGAAATATTTTAATTTTTACAAATACTGGAGCTTTTTTATCTTAGTTATTATATGAAATTGCCTAAAAAAACAGTTATTATATTTACATAAGAGACTGTAAATTTTGTAATAAAACAGTGATTGATAAATCGAAAGGTTAAAACTCTTCAACCACTATACAGAGCATACACAAAAAAATCCAGTAAATAATTTTCAAAATTTTTTGTACAATCGCTGTCATTATTCGAGCCTTAAAAAAAATGCATTTTGAGTAAAACGCATTTTAAAGTATGATATCTTGTTTAAAGTAGTGGCGTCTAAAACTTTTACTAAAACACTTGTAGTTTTTGTTCTAGTCAATGGAAAATAATAAACTTCATATTTTTATAAAGCTAATATGATGGACTATAAAATAAAATCATGAAACATTTGTCAATTTTTGGCAAAATTCTCAATTTTAGGGTAGTCGTAAACCTTAAAATGTTAACCTCTCCCAGTAGTCTATGTAGGCCACTGAGTTCTTCACAAATTTTTACTCTGTTAAAACCTTTTGTACATAAACGGAAAATTTGACGAACAGTACAGCACTTGTTTCACATAACATTAAATTATATATGTTACCGTTAAAGTGTGAAATCCGTTATTTTATGGAATAACTAGGTATTTCATGAAATAACTAGACAAATAAGTTAAAGTATATAAAATTCTTGAATTCTGCGATTTAACTATGTATTCTATAGAATAACGATGACTTGATCGTTAAAGTATGAAATACGCCACGCGAAAATTCCTTGAACCGGTTCTAGCTGTTTTGGGAAGGAATTTTTCCGATTTGTAACTAGAGTTGGCTGATAAAACAATTGTACTCTAGATATTAGTTCAGTATACGTCAGCAAGAATTAATTTTCATTGAAGAAGTTCGAAATATTGATACTCCTCATCGATCTGTTGCAACAGCTCAAAGTTGCGGTACTGAACAAGGATTTAAAAAGTGCACGTGTAAAAAAAATGGCGAATGTTAAAAGTGGGCTTGTTTCAAAAATAATAAGCAGTGCAATCCAAAGTGTCATCACAGCAATCCTTGCTCTAATAAATAATGAAAAGTAAAATAAAGGCATCTCATACAATTTTAATTAATATTCTCTTACATTTTTGTTTAAAAAAGTTTACACAATGTTTTTATGAAGCAACAGTTTTTCTTTCCAGCATGTATTTTTGTTGATAATATTTAAATATAATCCATTTTTGCAACATATTCTTTCCCCCCTTTCTGTTTAACTAATGTTAGCAATATGAGTAATTATAAATCATATTATCTGCTTTCCCTTATTATTTATCAATTATTCATCCGCAAAAGAGATAAAATGTATTTTTCGAGAGATTTTAGCTATTTATGATAAATTAATTTATAAAATATCTTTGAAATTTTTTTATTTTTAACTTTAACGGTCTATTCTTAGTTATTTCATAGAATACCTAGTTATTTCAAAGAATAACTGGGTAAAGTATGAAATTTTTCATCTATTATATTCTTTAACTGACTTTTCTAGTTATTTCACTAAATACCTAATTCTATGAAATAACTGAATTATACACTTTAATGGTAACATATATATTTCGTGTAGCACAGGGTTTTAGGGCAGTTTTACGCATTTTGAGTAAATAAAAATATTATAACGGCATCCATCTGAATATATATCTTGAGGTATAGCAGAATCCTCGAAATATTGTTTGTCTGAAATTATAATTTATTTTTCCGAAGTAAACAATTTTTATGTTCGCTCTGAGGCAGATTGATAACTGTAGAATGTACAGCTTGGCAAGCAGCCAGGAAGTTCAGAATGTGCACTTAAAATATACAATTTAAGATATTAAAATAACCCGTAGAAGTGCAGAAGAGCTGTAAAAAACTCTCATTTCTTCCAACGAAATGAAATAAGAAACTTTTTATTGCAGATTCTGGAGATATTTTTTTTCTGTATTTTTTGGTGCACTTTCGGTGGGAGAGAGAAAGTTTTGTCAAGCAAATTTACTTTTAAACCGTCTGGGTTTTCCTTGAACATTTTTTGTAGTTGTTTTCTCCCGGTTTTGATCTACTTGTATGAAAGATGGCTGGAAATAATTTATATCCTGAAGTAAAAATTGTATCTGAACCCTAGACATCTACGGCAGAAACGCAAACATTTGTTTAATAAAATAAGTCAGATGTGTCGGAACTTCATATATTAAATAAAAAAAGGTATCGTAATACGAATTTTTATTAAAACGTTAGGAATAAATTTTTTGTTGTTTTTGTTTTAACACAAAATATAAGCTAAAAGTAGTAACGAAGCATTTTTTAAATTGATATATACACACATGCAGTACAGAGAGAGAGCAGTTGTAATAGTTCCAGTTAGTCTAGAACTGACTGGTCATTAAGGGAAGTTTAGCCATGTATTTAACTAACTGAAAGCTCCCAAGTTCCATCAATCTCCAAACACTTGCACTAACCTGATAAAGAACTAAAATATTTTCTTTTTTATTTAGCTAAAATATTCATACTCTTTTCCCATATCTGCACTATTTATAATTTCTGAATTATTTTTGTTTATTTGAAAAAGTAACAAAAAGAAAAATTTGTGTGTGGGATGTGATCGTCGATCTATGTTTCATGCCATGGAGGCAAAACCTGCTACATAATGCTCATGTGCGTTGAGATATCCCCATAAGGCAGTGGCTAATGTACACCCCGCATTTTGCGGGGGACCCATGACCCAAAACCTGACTTTGCTAGGGGGCCCAAATCTTTTCAGTTACTCCACTGCCATAAAGAAATGCGAATTTTGCGAACTATTTGGAAACTCGAATTCTGACACTGACTTCGAAGAATTTATGTGACTAACTTAAGCAAATTTATCTTTTAGATTAAAATAAAACAAAACAAAATAAAATATTTATTCTGCATGTGTTCATTTCTGCTCTTTTCATTAAAAAATAAAAATTAGGGAGGAGCTTGCATTTTTTTGTACATACACATACCGTTACTTAAAAATTAATTCTGTACGTGTGTCTGTGTGTGTTCATTTCTGTTCTTTTTATTAACAAATAAAAATTATGGAGGAGCTTGCTTTTTTTCTTGTACATACACATACCATTACTTAAAAATTAGTGAAGAATCTTTTTGAAAGAAAAATAAATAGATTGGTCGCGTTAGTCATCTCGTGAATAATAAAATAGTTGTTATTGCGAGAAATTCATTGAGCCGAATTGTTGACTTTTCCGATGGCACGCAGATGTCCATGAAAGGTTGAATTACCCAATCGAAGTTCTCGAATAGTTCCTCAATGGTAACGATGTACTTGTAGTTTTGTTTCACCTGCGTTTGCTGTTTGTCGTCTATGTTCTAGGTTGTAATTACCGACTCAGAATATCTCAAACAACTGTAGACATCTGCTTACTCTTATTATATCCAATCCTCTTATTGTATACAACTTAATATTCTTCGTGCTTTCGTAGCATTGCTGCTTTTATTTAATGCAGGGCCGTTTTTGACCTCACTGGCGCCCTAGGCATTTCAAATTATTACGCCCTTTCCTCACCATTTCCAGAGCGCCCCCTCTTACAGTTCTTACCTTGCTAGTTTTGGTTCGAGAGAGAGATTTTCCCTTAACTCTCTTTCTATTTTTCCTTTCTTTGTTTTTGCTTTTTGGTCAGTCTTTCCATTATCCACCAACTATGAATCCCCGTCTCCCGGGCTGGCAAATGGCAGCATAAGGAAAGGATTGTGGCATGGTTTAGCCACTCTCTCTTGTTCATTTCTTAATTTACGGCATTATGGACCACCCATCCTTTTGTGAATTTATACAGTAAATTATTGAAATCATTTGCAATTGTGGTATAGCGTATACATTATTGTATGAACTGCTATCAACTTGTTAATATAATCGCCTCGCTTTACTATCTATTACTTTAAATATCCTAATCCTTTGTTGAGTCTCTGTCATTGTACTTGAATAATAAAGGTTTTCTTCGAGCTTTGATCATTACAAAATCATTAATGACATAATTGTAATCAACTTACGTTGAAATATAATTTTGAGTGCATAGCAAGATAAAACTGTTAAGCTTTTTATTTTCCGTAGTAGATATTTTCCATAGTTCTGCGCACACATACAAACACACGCTAGGCAGTGGTTCGTTCATTGTAATTTAACTTTTTTCTCTTTTTATTTGCCCTCAATTTTTTTTCGCGTCCCCCAAATTTTTTGCGCCCTAGGCACGTACCTAAGTGGAAAAGCAGCCCTGATTAAATGCATGCAGTAAAATGTGCCGAATGTGTTCCTAGTTACTTCTATTATAACTTTGAGGAAATACATGTTGTATATATTTAAAATAGGACTGCAATCTTCGAAACTTTTTACAGTAAAAAAACGAAATATACTATCCAATTTTATGTCAAGTTGACACAGATATTTTATCCATTTCCTCTTTGAGTTTTTTGTTCACCAATCGCGGGAAGGGGGGGGGGGATGAAATCATTTTAGGTAGGTGAGAACTTATTTAAAAGTTTTTATTGATGGGGTGCTTAAAATAACTTTTTGATTATAAGTCCTCTTCATTACTGAAATATTTTTTAGTTAAGAAAAACTGTGTATTTTCCGAATTTTACAGCAACGTTTTCAAAATCCAATAATTTTTTTTTAAAAAAAAGAATAATTTCTTAGAAAAGCGTATTAGGAAAAGGGTAATATCAAGATCATATGAAATACAGGGCTATATTCAGAATTCCCTCCAAGGTTTATATAAGTGTGCTGTAGTTAAAAAGAACTAAGTCGAATACAGAAAAAAAAAACAAATCAAAGAATAAAGAAAAAAGAACACATGAAAGAATACAGAAAAAAGAACACATGAAAGAATACAGAAAAAAGAACATATGAAAGAATACAGAAAAAAGAACATACGAAAGAATACAGAAAAAACATATGAAAGAATACAGAAAAAGAACATACAAAAGAATACAGAAACAAGAACATATGAAAGTATACAGAAAAAAGAACATATGAAAGAAAACAAAGAACATACGAAAGAATACAGAAAAAAAGAACATACGAAAGAATACAGAAAAAAGAACATATGAAAGAATACAGAAAAACGAACACATGAAAGAATACAGAAAAAAGAACACATGAAAGAATACAGAAAAAAGAACATACGAAAGAATACAGAAAAAGTTCAAGTTTTTTTTACATATTTTGCAGGTGTTCTATATTTTAACTCTAGTTCACACGGCATGTATCAATGCAAATGTCTAGCTCCTTCATCACTCTACTCAACATGGTACTATCAACGTTATTGACAACATGTGTCATCCGTGTTTTCGAAAACTTGGTCTTTTACATAAAACCTAAGTTTCCGCAGCCCTTTTGCCATGTGATATAGCAGAACTGTATGCAAGGATATCACGGGCTGTCAATAAATAACGTTGATAGTACCATGTTGAGTAGAGTGATATAGGAACTAGACAATTGCCTTGATGTTGCCGTTGTGACCAAGGATTCACATACAGAGCACCTGTGAAATGTGTAAATAAAACTTGATTTTTTCAGTATTCTTTTCATAAGTTCTTTTTTCTGTATTCGTCTTTGTTTCTTTACTACAGCACTCCGAAACCGTGGAGGAAATTGTGAATAACCTCGTAAATTCAAATAAAGTTTGAATTAAACCTCCCATTTCTTTTTTAAATACATATTCCGTTTTTCTTTCACTTCACTGTGTTTAATGCAATCATGCACAAAAATACACATTGTACATTTTATACCAAGTGAAATAAAAAAATTTTGAAGTAGGCTGTTATGATGTATTTCTTATAAATTTGTATTTTCAAAGGAAAGAATATTGGATAGGTTTTCAAAAATCCACGCAACCTATACCACACGCAGTCATATTTCTCCCTAAAAGAATCGTATTTCCTGTTAGAATCACTACTGAATCAAAAAAAGAAGAAAAAAGGGACAATAATAATATACCTTACAAATCGAAAAACCGACTTGTTAAACATAGTACTGCCACTTGATAAATGGCATCAATTGGGTAATGTGCCGCCTATCCAGGACAAACTAGTCCGGTACTTTTATGGACTACTTCTGGTGACAAATTGGCTATTCCGTTAAGTGGAATTCACTGTACACTATTATTTTTCTGTAAAAAAAATTTACCAGATTACTTTGATTCATCAAGCACTTTGTAAAAAGAACTTAAAAATAGCGGGAGCTAAGCCTCGTCTCCTCGCAATCTGTGATTATGTCTGACTAGATGTCCAAGTTAGAAATCCAAATGTGAGTTTGGCAAAAAAAAGGGGCATTTCCGATGCGATCTTTAGACCGTGGCCCTTTCCCTTCTTTATTTTTTCCCCTTTCCTCAAGAGAAATGACCATCGGTCAAGCGGATCGACTCCATTACCGGTCCCGGCCGAAGAGACCACCTGTGACCCTAATCAATCGATTGGATACCGATCCGTTGCATGCTTTATCTTTGCGCCCCAAGCTCTTGTTAGTGGGGGCAGCGGTCGATGGATTTGGTTGCGCCCTCCCCTAACCAAAAAGGAGAACTGTTCTTCCTCATTTATTGCTGCAGAAGTATGTTTGGTTGGGTGACAGGTGCTTCGTATGGTAAGAGAACAGGTTTTGCTTGTCAGTGTTTGGGAAATTATCGATATATAATGCGAGAGTGTTAGCGTAATTGATTTTTCTCGTTTATATATCTATGAGAATATCAAAATAAAACATACTGAATATGTGTTTAGAATGGGGAAAGCGATACATTTCTATTAAGTGTAGTAAATAATATGTAGAGTGAACCAAAAGTCTTGCCGAAATATAAAAAATCATTGCAAAATAACCATTTAATATAATAATGTAACTTTTGTAGCATTGGATAGGTCAGTTTTAGTAGTTTTTTCCCTGCAGTACAGCGCAAATTCTCCTTCAGAAGTTACTCGGGGGAACATTTGTAAGGAGGATATTAATTTTTGTCAAAATGGCATTGATTCAAGAGAAAGCCCAATGTGTGGTTTGGTTTCACGAAACGGAATCACCCATTTTTGATCAGTGTATATTTCGACATTCTTTTAGTAGCAAACCTCCTGATATAAAATCAATAGATTGATGGCATGCAATGTTAAAAGAAATAGGCGGCGTTAAGGATATTCCTAGAAGTGGCAAGCCGGGTGTGAGTGATGCAGCTATTGAACTTAAAACACTTGTCGGGAACTGGAATACCGCTTAGACATTCTCCGAGCTACCAAGGGGGCACACAATGAAATGTACTGAGGTAAATGGTCTTTTAAAAAATTCACAATACTTACAATACATCGGGAAAAAAACATGCCTAATAGTAATAGTTTTTGAGCACAATAAATATTCATAATGAGGGTTAGACTTTTGGTTTAATCAAAATACTTTTCTTGTAAGCATTGACACAATCGTATAGAATGCAAGACTTCTCAGATTCCCCCCTCCTCCCCCTTATAATGACCTCTGTTTCAATAGCGTACTCAAGGGTGGAGTTGAGTAGCTCAAATCCTTCACCCCACAGACTTTTTTCAAAGATCCCTCTCATCTGCATGTTTTTCAGAATGTATTTCTCATTAAGAAAGGTTTGCGTTAGCTACTCCCCCGTCAGTGTCGTGACATACACCCCCGCATCGCGGGGTGGGCCCAGGATTCTAGAGGGCCTAAAACCTGACTTTGCAGGAGGGGGGGGGCTAGTATTCTTCGTTACGCCACTGTCCTCCGTCAGTTAGTTATGAGAGACTGGAAGTTCAATTTATTTATATACAAAATATTGCATCTTCTAGAAAGTATTGTTGGTTATATATCTACCATTTTATAAGCAAATTAAAAATTTATATTTCAAGTTCTTTGAATTTTATTACAGACAGACGTATTTTACTAAACACCTACTATATCCCATCGTGGCCGCGATCGTGAACTCGTGGCCGATGTTGTTCAATATCGGGTTCGAATCCTGGTGCTACTTAAAGACCTGCTGTGTAGGGGGGGGGTGATGCAAGTTAAATCTGACAAGGCTCAAATTCTTCCCGTTGGCGTGTTAGGGAAGTTTTGGAGAGTGAGGTTTACCCACTCACTTGGAGTGGTATGGAAAGAAAGATACCAAGTCGGGTGTCACCTGACCAGGGTTCAAAATTATGGGGTCCGCGCTTCGCCAATAGTTCCTCTTGTAACGTCAGAACGAATGAAATTCTAGCCAATCGTTCAGTATGGAACATAGAAAATATTAGCAGGAACGTCACCCCTGTAACCCCCCCCCCTCAACTGCTTGCAAATTTAATCATTTTGTCTTCAAGCTATACGTTCGCGTACAATAAATATCTGTTTTCCTGCAAGGTGTTGCTATATTAATGGCTAGCAGTGTATAAAAACTTCAGTCTTCCTCATGAAATTAAAATTTTGAAATATTTATCGTACAAATTTAAATCCAAATACATCTGGAAAATGCTAATGAACTATATATTTACATACTTAAAACAACTGTAAAAATCCGATGCTTAAATAAAATAAAAAACAGTCTAGAGGAAAAAAATGGAAAACGATTTTGGAGCAGCTTTAATCTTTAATCCTGGGTTGCCATAGCAACCAATCTCAGCTCACGTGGGTGACGAAAATGAGCATTATACAACTCTCAGCTATAGTTTTACGGACTTCAGCTCTAAGCAGCTTCTGAATTACTAAATAACTGTAAGCAATAATATAGAGTCATCTTAAGGGCTTACGTCTTATCACAATCGAGCTTATTCATGGACCCGTTCGCATCTAAAATGTTGAAAATTTCTCATTTAGATTCCCGGGACCATCTAGGCTCCTTCGCTGCACTTAAGTACACAATCCAGATGCCCCTCCCCCTTAGAAACAAAAAATAATATATATATATAGAATATAGCGGTGGTAGGGAAAAAAAAGAAAACTTTCATATCGAAAGTGAAAGAAATCGGAAGTACGCGAAGCAAAAGAAGAAGGGGGAGGTAAAATAATAAAAAAAACGAAGAAATGGCACAGAGATGAAAAAAGAAACAAATACATAAAAACTATCGCTGCAGCTAAAAGTTTCAAAAGTAGCGAGCGAGTAGGGGGTGGTGAGGTAATAGCAAAGAATTTCTTATCTGAAAAGGCGAGCGCGGAAGGGGAAAAAAAGACGATTCTCAGACAGGGGGTGCGACGGAATCGAGGGCCAAGGAAAAACCGGAAATGAATGCTTGACACGTGCCCGAAATTCGTGTGTGAAGTGGCGAAGTGGGGACAGGGGGCGATGTGTTAAGAATGGCATCTTTCCCGAGATGACGAATGTAGTCACGTGACTGGGTTAAGAACGAATGGGAATGCGATAATAGGTCCTCCGGCGGCCTGGATGCAGACGCAGACAAAGAAAAGCACTAATAGGGGAAGAATAAAGATATAACATCCCCAGAAAAGCAGGATTATGTGTGTAATTCTTGACTGCTGAAAACCTAATTTCTTCGTTGGTGATGGACGGCTTTCGAGATTTGTGTCTGATTTATGATTTTCCCACGGGGGTCAACACAATACAAAGTAACTGTTCCCGAATTCTAAAAATAGAACCTTTCCGTTCTCAATTAGAGGCAGCAGTTTTTTAAGTATGTTCTAGTTGGGCTTTTTGTGGCTCAAAGTAGGGTCCTTTTGTGCAGCTTGTCAGATCACTCTTTGCTGATCAGAACAAATTATTAAAAAAGAGAGGTGTGCTCACCGCTCCCAGACGAAATTTCGAATTGAATAAAAAATGCGATTTCACAAACTATATACAATAATTCTTGAATAATTCCACAGATATCTCGCATACTGTATTTTAAATTTCATATTGTAGTGAAAAAATTCATGTTGGTGAAATTAAATTAAGAAAATATTATTGTTTTACTTTCTGGAGTTTGGTTTTGAATTGTAGAGGTTGGGCTGATAATTTGCTAACACTCATCGAATTCTTTCTGCACACAATATATTTTTTAAATAATATTATGATGCCATTTTTTGAGTCTTTAACATTGAAAGATATTTATTCATTATCATTCGATTCAGAATTACTCGATTATTTCAAACATCTCTAAAAGTGTTCAGTAGAAAATTTTAAATGGGTTAAGGTTTGAAACATTCATTTTTCTTAAAAAAAACCCCCACTTTTTACTGTTAATTAATTCACAAAGACATTTTTGAATAAAATTTCTAAAAAATCAAAATTTCATTTAATTTTGAGGTGAAAAATCAATTTTGAATGGGGAAAAATGGCATACGTTACGAGTAAACTCTTAGAAGTGTGACCACACGACTATAGACGCAGAATCTTCAGATTTAAATTGATCCCTTCAAAAGCAAGCCACCTCAACGAATAGAGTAAACAACTTCTCATAAACGTTTCAGAACTCTCTTGGATAGCGCCAACGAAATTATTAACAGCTGTTGAAAATTAGCAATCACGCACAAAACCCTTGCACGAAATTGCAAAAGTTTGATTTTTGCCCATTTTCTCAGACTCTTACGTCAGTAACTATTACTTTAGAACAAAAATAATGACTAGTGTATATTTTGCATATATTTTCAATACTATCATTCGTATAAACTATGATTTTTTTGTTGTTACGGTCATTTTATTAATGGTGAGCTTCGAGACACGTGTTCAACTTTTGGAGACCTGTGCATATATACAAGCCTCCAAAAGGTGAAGTATATAAAAATATAGGAGGAAAGCGACTCGTTCACTTCTCACGAGATCTCCGAAATCCACAGTCTTGAAAATTAGCAGGAATGTTCCTTTTAATGAGTAAATATCCGATAAGAACGGGATTTTTTTTTCTCTCGAAAGTCAACTTTCAAGAGAGATTGCGGAAATGTCATAAATATTTCCTGTTTGGCAAACAGATTTTTTCTGTTGAAGACATCCACCAAAAACGGGTTTGTTATCTTCGACTCCCTAGAGGGGTTGCAGGAGCGTTTAAATGTTCATTAGCAGCATACTTAACGAGTGATTCCGTACAATAAACGTTAAAACAGTTTTAGAAATTACACCCACCAACACTCCAACTGTAAAACTCTCCAAGCGTTGTACTGACATATAGATAACATGCTACAGCCTTTTTACTTGTGCCGGGTATTTGGTCCATATGGTTTAAGACGACTTCTTCGAGGTGTGTTTGTCGTACAGTCCTCGATGGGGGACGATTCCATCAGTACTGGGGATAAATGAACCATTTTCACTCAGCTGTTGAATGAATTGCTGAAACATTTTGTGGTTTGGCATGCGTTTAATTGGAAAGCGATGCAGCCATAGCGCTTCTCTGCTGTTACCATTAACAGCATAGTACATGAGATGCATGGCTGCCTTTTTACTTGAAATGGCGCGCATCCGGCGGAACAAAACCCGGTACCTTCAGGTTCTATAAGCACGTAACATACCACTGGACCAAAATGATCACTTCAGTCCGGAGGTTGTTACTGGCTTATATGAGTC
This sequence comes from Trichonephila clavata, assembly GCA_019973975.1. Classification (NCBI taxonomy): domain Eukaryota; kingdom Metazoa; phylum Arthropoda; class Arachnida; order Araneae; family Nephilidae; genus Trichonephila; species Trichonephila clavata. Next base: position 112,451 of record BMAO01010644.1, on the reverse strand, counting down.
CCACTGCTACACACTCGCCCACCAGTGAATCGGTGTATAGGCGAACGAACGATATGGCGAGCGTGCGAGTTGTTTTTGTTGATTGGAGAAGTTGCGTCACGTGAGTCTGACGAGTTTGCTTAGCTGCGTCAAATGAGTCTCACGAGGTTTTGATAGCTCCTTTTGCAGGTAGATGGCGCCACGACAGTTCAGAGTGTTACGCTGTTTCTTAGTTCTGCCAGGGTCACCAATGAAGTGGCGCGCTTATCCGGAGAGCAGAACTCACAACCTTTGGATCCGTAAGCACGTAGCATACCACTGAGGTGAAGTGATCATTTTGGTATAATGGTATGTTACGTGCTTGCGAATCAGAAGGTACTAGGTTCTGTCCAGGTACTTCCATCCGGAGGTTGTTACTGGGTTATACAGATACCACCGCTACATACTATTAGTTAAACCACTTAATACGACCGAAATCTCAAGCGCAAACGCCGATTTTGGTGTTGCAGTAGATCACTGCCACATCGCTTTGCTGCCTTCAACTTTCGCCAACATCGTCAGCCAATAACATAAAGGTCGCCAAGCATGCATGGGTTCAATTTCTAAAACTATTTTAACATTTTTCTACGGAATCACTCGCTAAGTATGCTGCTAATGAACATTTTATGTTTCCGTTAATGTGTTATTTTTCTGTTTGTGCCTCAACGCGGCACTTCCACCCATATATTCCTTTTCAAAAACTGTTTGTTTTAGTGAGCTCTACCACTCCTCAAATTTTGTCACGTGATTTTGGAATCACCCAGTATACATCAAAGAAAACCTTATTACTTGTATTAAAGAAACGACAGGCATACATCAAGCCCTTTGCCGTGATGAATTTCGTGGGCCTCGATCTGATTCCATCAGACAGGTGGCATCAACAACAATAACAGACTTTAGTATAGGTAACTTGTCTAGAATTTATATAACGAGGGTAGGGATTGCAATACCGGAATACCGAATGCCGGTATTTTGAGCCATTTGTACAATTTTGTAATACCGGTGTTCACGAATTTAAGTACCATTTTTTCGGAAAAAACTAGAAACAAAACAAAAGTTAATATTAGATTCTAAAACGCGTTGGAACAGTTAACTCCTAATGATTGAACAATTTTTGAAACTGAAAATATCAGTCCAAAAAGGCAATGATCGACTTAAATCTGCGAATTAATTTTTTCGATAGTGAATCCGACTTAATATCCAGAACTGTATCACCTCTATTTCCAATAAAACTAGCTATCCGGAGAGATTCTAATTTATTAACACGTATGCAACAATAAATTTTATGTGCAGTCACTGAAAGAACCCAGCACACATTACTCTCTTAAGAATTATATATTACGTTGAAAAATCGCATAGAAGAAAGGCATACCGAAATAGAAAATGTCTCACGGTATTTACATAATTATAATGATTTTAAGAATGAAAATGAAAAAGAAGAAAAGAGACTAAAACCAATTCAAATTTGATCAAGTGTGTACAGTAAATTTTCTTAAAATTCTTTGCCCACAAACCTATTCACATTTAGAAGAATCTGGTACAGTTATCGAAAAGGATGATGACACTACTGTCGATAGTGAAAAAGAATTGTCTCTTGAAAAAAAAATTAGAATTAGTAACAACTAAAAAAAATTTCAACAATCCAAAATACAACGCAGAAATCAGCTGTACCCAAAACCACCCAAAGAGATATCGATTTATTTGAAAAGAGGTATAAAGAGGTAATTACTTGGAAAAAGTATATCGCGCATTGCTAACAGTACCAACAACTAGCGTAGATGCCGAAAAAGTGTTTCCGACAGCTGGTAAATTTGCACAAATTCACGTTTAATGTCAGTACAATTGGTGCATTATGTTTTTTAATGTCACATTTCAAAAATTTGTAATAGTACTACAGACTGAATAGTGATATTTATACACTTTTTTTTTGTTATTTAAATAAATAACATGTTCCTTTACTTCTTTATGATTCTTTATATACTGTTATAATTTATAAGTTGTGACGGATCTATTCGCGTCATTTTTCCACTAATCATCTTGGGGAAACTTTAGGGCTAGCATTCACGATAATTCACAGCCTCTCAAGAAGAAACCATGATATTTAAATTAGTTTGACTATATAAAGTCTTGGTTTTGTAGATGTAAGATAGAAGGAGCTGTTGCGGTGATACGTAAGTGCGAATATTAGAATATTTCATTCCCAAACATAGTGCGAGTTAAGGAAATAGTTGTTAAGATATTAAATTATTAGATTGAGGATCTAAGATAGATTGAATCATATTTAGTTATCGGATCAGTAACGCTTGTTCTCCTTGTCTAGGTCACTTAGTCGTGTTTACTTAGAGTTATACATTGAGAATAGATAGCTCGCTTTATATATCACTCCTAGGGTTTCCTTTTGTAGTTTCACTTGTGATTGTTTAAGTGTGTTTGAAGAGAAATAAATTAATTGTTATTATGGAAGCTGATGGTGATGCTTTGTTTCCCCCACACCTTTAGGTAGGCAAGACGGTGAGAGAGGGGTGCCGAATAGGCCGACACCCCCACAAAGTTACAAACTACTTTTTGTGATATTTACTCTCTCTAATAAAACCGACAAATAAAACAAAGAAACACTTGTATTTTCTTTGTTTTACTAAAATTTCGACTACCGGTATTAAGATCTAAAAAATACTGAATACCGGTATTGAACTTTTGGTCCGATATTGCAATCCCTAAATAAAAGCTAGATATTTTCTAAGAATTTTGTGAATAATTTTCTTTAAATGTGTTCGGAATGGTTTTTATTAGCTCTTAATACAAAAGAGGAAGTTGATACTTATTGTTGTTAGAACATTGCGACAATGTAAAATAATTTTCAGGGAATTTTCATTATAACTTCGAATGAACTGCATTCTCAAAGAAGAGTGCTATTTTAACAAATTCCTCACTGTTTAAAATGAATTTCTTTTAAAAGTTGCAGTTTCTGAAAGTAATGTCAATCAGGGAAAAAAAATAGTTTAGAAAAGATAAGTTTATCTAGCGTGAAATTTCTATGTTTCTCCCAGATAAAAAAAATTAGCAATTTTCAGAAAAATCAGTGAATCTGTCATCAAAAGCGTTATCCGTGACCGTTCACGACGAGTGTTATTTTTTCTCATTTCATCGCCAATTCCTCTTTTCAAAAACAACGCTAAAAATAATAATAATAATCAGATGAGAAATGACAAGCGAACTAACAGTCGCGCATTGTCAGCTTATACACTCGAAACGAACAAAATAATGAATTTATTGAAAAAAAAACGAAATGGCCGAAAGTGCTTATAACTGTCAAGACTGTCTCCAATTCGATAATTGTAGAAAACAAACTTCCGCTGCAAGAAAAGAAAAAAAAAAAGGATCTTGGAGAATGTTTTTGAAGCAAACGTAAACATGTCGATGAAGCAAGCGATTGTTGAATACCATAAACAAACCATTCCTTAGCTTCTTTTTACACTGCTTCCAAAAATAAATTCTAAATTGGGAAATGTGATACATAATCACCCCAAGTGCTAAAATATATAAATTTTATTTAATAGAATAATTCGTCAAGAATTATTGCGAAAAACAAATTAATATGACATCGGATTATGATAAAAGAAACATCGCTTTCAGTGCATCGTAATTGTGATCAACTTTCAGTAAATATTTTTGTAAAGTAAAGACTGGAGAAAACTAGATATTTATCAAACACATTTTTAAGAAATGTTGCTACAGGGAAACTGATATTCTTAAATACAGTAGTTCGTCGTTTATCCGAACGTTTATTATCCGGAGCGTCAAATATCCGAACCAAAGTCCGGATACGTTTTCGAACAGTGCTATGCTCAACATTTGTTTCCTGTGAGGCCAAAAGTGACGGTAAAACCCAAGGTGAGGGATATTTGGGGCACTTCAGTTGTGTGATTTGGTAAACATCTGCGTGGAATATTAGGTCAGTTTGTTTCCAAGTGAGGGTTGTATACGTGCTCTTTTGTTGAGCTTTGTCTATGTAGAAACCTGGATAGCATGCGATGCAGAAGACTGGATTTCAAATGCTAAATAATGACGAGATAGTCACTTCCGTGCGAGAAGAATCCGACCTGTCGACGATGAAACGGATGAAGAACAACGAAAGTAGCAAGGGTCCATCAAATGCTGACGCGTTTCTGCGTTAGAGATAGATATGGAGTGGTACGAACAACAATCAGAGTGCTGTCCAACTCAACTACTGCTGCTGAAGAGAATCAGAGACCTTGCAGTGGAAAAACGAAGGTGTTTAATGGTACAGCGAAAAATAAGTGATTATTTTCCACAATCAAGGTAAAATCGCGACATTTTGCACCTATTTTGCTTTTTTTTTCAAGCACGTTCCCCGCATGAGATGGATTTTGAATATTCGTATAGTGTCCGGTTTCATATACTGCATGGATCGCAGTTGTTTTTCGGTTATCCGAACATTCGCGTATGCGAACGGTGTCCGGTCTCAATTGATCCGGATAAACGACGCTCTACTGTAGGTTTCTTTTGTTAGGTAGAAATTCATTAAGATTGGGTATTGTGAGAATCGACTCCCAAGAAAGGTTACGGCGTGTCAAAAATGGAATTCAGTTTTAGAAATTGAAGTTCTGTCCTTTTTAAACCAAGAGGCGAGGCCTATAAGAATACGTTTCGAGATGCATTTGAATACTGAATGGTAAGACTCAGATATCAATAACTTAAAAGCAGTGTATAGAAAGCATACAACATCATGAAATACCCTAGGAATCGGGTATAGTATCAAAAAATAAACGTGTGAGAGAACGATAATGATGCATGATTTAAAATATTAAATGAGGTAAAAAATTATCCATTAAAAACCGTTAAAAACATACTAGTCTGAAGTACAAAGATATTTATAGTAAGTAACTTATTTAATTCCGATCAACTGTCGCAATAAGTTATGGTAAGTTTGAGGCTACAAAAAAAAGAATTTCAGTTATTTAATTAGATTAAAAGTTTTGTCCTGTTTTTAAACACATATATTGGAACCAATTAATGAATATTTTCTAGTAATTTGCATTTCATATAAAAATATTATTTAATAAAACTACAAAGAGTTTTCTGAGTGTGCATAAACCTCTAAATTGAATAGAAAAGTATGTATTTTCCCTTTACATTAATTTTAAATGTTGAAACACTTTGATAAAAAATATTAGAATTTCTAATATACCACATTAAAAATCAAAATACGTTAAAATTAGAAGAATGGTGGTATTATCCTTATCGATTTACCGTGATTCAAAATTATGAGGTCCATCGTTAATAGCCTACGTGTTTCATTTCAATGAAATAAACATTCAGTTAGTTAAAACAAATCTGTATATGTATAATCTTTTTGTATGTTTATATGTGTAATCTGCATAATCTTTTTTATAATGTTTATGGGTTTACAATTTGTTTTATGTGGGTTATGTAATGTATATTGAAAGATGAACCTCTACATCGCGAATTTTTCATATAAGGATTTTTTTTTTTTTTGCGGGATTTAGCGACTCCGTTACATAGAGGGCCGACTGATTATAGAATTTAAGTATAAATACATATATAAACACTTCCTTATAATTAGGTTGGTGCGTATGATATATCGGATTTTTAAGTGAATATATAAAATTGTATATCTTTATAAAAAGCTGTTTATTTGATCGAAATGTACTCCATTTATTTCAATACACTTTTCCCATAAGATTTAATTGCGTCGATGCTTGTCTTGTCTTTGATCTTTAAAATCAATAAACTCTGATATGAAATACTTCAGACTGTCTTTATTTTTGTATTGCTTGGCCCGTAAAAACTCTTCTAGATGTTTGAAAAAAATGAAAGGCTGAAAATCCGATAAATAAGCTGGGTGCTGCAAAATTTTACGTTTTAATTCATTTAATTTCGTTTCGTTTTCTTCGTCGTTTTTTTTCTCGTTGTCATGAAGAAGTATTGGACCTCGCCGATTAACAAGTGATGGAGCTATAATTTTCAATTTTTCATGCATTTCATGAATGTACTGGCATTACAGCGGATACAATTGGATTCATTTCCACCAATGCTTTTAGAGCATCATTTTTCACAGATGTTTTGGGTCTTCCCAACGATTCATTTTGGAGGGGAAAATCACCAGACCGTAATTTTTCAAACCAACGCTAACCTTTTCGATCTTTAACAATATTTTTCCAAGTTCCTGGTTTATATTGCTTGCAGTTTTGTGGCAGTATTGTTATCAAACTCATACTCGAACAAAGAAATTACTTCGAAAAAAGCTGAATTCATATCCTTACGAATTTAAAACAAATAATAAAATGAAACACTTTTGAGTAAATCTTTGTTGAAGTATGACTCCGGTAATGGGCAGAACGATTATCAACGAGGTAATGCTAAAAATAAAAGTATGACGAAAACAGGGAGACAAACGTTCACGTGTAAAGAAAATCTGACATTTCGTATGTTCCAGCTTATTAGTTTGTTCGTATTTTTAATAATTTCAATATTAGTTCATTTTAATTCTACGTAGTAAGATCCAAAACTTTGGGGACAAGGTGTAGAAAACTTTACTCTGAATAGTTCACAGCACCAAAACATATCCACCTTCAAATTAGTCCTCTTAGGCGACGATACACCTCTACCAGTGTTCGTATAACTTCTGGAAGCACAGCTAGAAGCCATTTTTCGCAACCTCCTGTAAGGCCTCCTGTAATGCTGCTTTCCCCTCGTCTTATAATACAAAACGGTGTCCCGGCAAATGTTTTTCATTGATGGGCAAAGGTAAAAGTCCCACAGGCCTAAGTCTGGTGAATAGGGAGGATGTAGAAGCACCTTAGTGTGAATTTTAGCTATGAGCTTTTTTATCAATTGCGATAGATGTGCTGGTGAGTTGTTACAAGAACATACCAGTCGTCACTCTGCTAGAACTGAGGCCGTTTACGACGAATGGATTCCCGTAAGTGACGTCTTCGTGAAGTGTGTAGCTTCAGCGATTTGTGCAAGTGTTTGGTGGCGATCTTTTCGAACACATTCAGACACCAACGCAACATTTTCCGCGTTCCGTGAAGTCGAAGGTCGTCCAACGCGTTCATTATCTTCTATGGATTCTCGTCCCTCTTTAAAACGCCGATTCTATTCGTAAACATAGGATCTCGTCATGGTAGATTCACCATACACCATACACGGCATTTCCAAAGTCTCCATTGGTGTTTTACTTAAACTTTGACAGAATTTAATGTTCAAGAGAAGCCATCTTTCTTACATCCTGGAGAAAAGCGAAATAGCTTCGGAAGATAACAGCTGCGCGTGTGGTTGGGTCATATGACTTGGACCAAACCAAATTGTTCAGACAGGAGAGGGTTGGGAGAATCCATTTCAAGTAGTTTAACTTTAAGTATTTGCTTCCGTCTTCAGCAATGACCGCAGTCCTCGAATGTTTGGATCGTACTACGTAATAATTTTTTAAAGAAATAGTTGATATTAGTAGTGCTGTTAAATGCAACCACTGCTAGGGCATATTCTTTTAAAGCGAAGTTTGTAACAATGCTATATCGACTTATTTGTATTTATTTTGGAACCATTTTGTTCGTCTCGCAGGTTTCTGTCACTGTTCATATCGTGCCAAAATTTGCGTGAATGTCTCTTACGAGGTATAAATATTGCTTCTATACAAGCTATTTCATGATCCTTTTTTATCATATGATCTTCAGGAGAAAAAGCAATCAACTAATGTTTTTCGAATTAATCACGATGGAGGTTGCATTATAATAATTGATTATAAATGAGGTCACGCAATAAGAGCTCAATAGATGCTGAGGAAAATTTGGAAGTTAATAATGTAATATTAAAAGGAAAAATTAGAAAAAAAAAAAATTATAGGATTTTCTATTGTTGACAGAAGACTTATCACTTACAAAAATCAATTAATTTATATTTTATTTTAATGAAAATTGTTAGATTGATTTCTTTAAATATTACTTTACTTCTAAGCAAATTTTTTGTCATTTATTACAAAGTACCGTATAGATTTTTCAGTGTACATTATTATATTGTGTGTTCTATGTACAGTAGAACGTCGTTTATCCGAACGCTTATTATCCGGAGTGTCAAATATCTGAACCTAAGTCCGGATACGTTTTCGAACAGTGCAATGCTCAACAGTTGTTTCGTGTGAGGCTAAAATTGACGGGAAACCCCAAGGTGAGGGATATTTGGGAAATATCAGTTGTGTGATTTGGTAAACATCTGCGCGGAATATTAGGTCAGTTTGTTTTCAATTGAGGGGGTGCATACGTGCTCTTTTGTTGAACTTTGTCGATGTAGAAACCTGGATGGCATACGATGCAGAAGACTGTGGATTGCAAATGCTAAATGATGACGAGATTATGACTTCCGTGCAAGAAGAACCCGACCCTGTCGACGATGAAACGGATGAAGACGAAGACAGAAATCACGAAAGTAGCAAATGCTGACGCGTTTCTGCTTTAGAGACAGCTATGGAGTGGTACGAACAACAACCAGAGTGCTGTCCTACTCAACTACTGCTGCTGAAGAGAACCAGAGACCTTGCATTGAAAAAACGAAGGTGTACGTACAATGGTACAGCGAAAAACAAGTGATTATTTTCCCCAATCAAGGTAAAATTGCGACATTTTGCACCTATTTTGCTTTTTCTTCAAGTGTGTTTGATTTTTGTATTTGATTGATTTTCAATATTTGTATAGTGTCCAGTATCATATACTGCATGGATCGCATTCGGTTTTCGGTTATCCGAACAATCGCTTATCCGAACGGTGTCTGGTCCCAATGCTTCGGATAAATGACGTTCTACTGTATAGTGTTATTTTTGTATTTTAAATTAGTATATCTGTACGGTATAAGGATACTTATCTCGGTATTGGCAGCCACATTAGAAGTAATAAAAATATTACAAAGTTCACCCTCTGTAAATCCCTCAATTTTTTAAAAAAAACTTTGAAATTTTATTTTTGGTGTTTTTTTTTTAGAATCTGATATTCTTTTTGATAAGGATTTTTATGAACGATTTTTTTTAGGATCCTGATCTTCGAAATTTTATTTCTCAAAAACAATTTAGTTCTATATGCATCATATCTTGCATACGCGCTTACAATATGAGTTTAGTTTTTAGGTTTATTACGAACTTCTACTCTCTTTGGTGAGAGAATTATCCGATGGAAGAACTGGGAAAATTTTTAGTGTCATCGGTGGGAAGAAACTTATTAATGTCACTCAATAAAATTTAGTAATACTTAACAATAATTTATTGATAATTCTAAAATTTGTAGATTACTGAGTTCTAAATTTCTGATAAATATTCCAATTATGTAAAACTTATGGCATTCTGATAGACGAATCCCAAGTTGAAGGTTAGAAAGAGTATAGGAGGAAGAATATTTTTTTGAAAATTAAAAAATAAATTAATTTGTGATTTTAATAATAAAAAACGTATTCTATCGAATAACGAATAGGCTGCGTTCAAGAAACAGAATATCTTTCCTAATGGTGGCTGTTTTTTTCAGAAATTTCATTACTAAGTAAACCGATTTTGAAATTCTTTAGTTTTAATCAGTTTTATTTAGCTGAAACAGTCGCTTTTAGAATTTAGGGTGAACTTTGTAATCGACAAAAATACATTTTCCTGTATGTGAACAGTAACAAAATGGATACTTACAGTCAATAAATCTTTTATTATAATTAGTAGTTATATAATATTTTGTTTAAGGATGAAAATTTAAAGAAATTCTAATCAATAAAACTGAAAAAAAAAAAACTCTAGTCTTAAAAAGAACATTTTTCAATTATTTAAATCAGCATTATGCATTTTTTGAACATTTAGTTCTCTTTCACCAATAAACTCGTTGACCAGTAGGGTGATATTAGAGGTTCAAACCCTCTCATAGACTAAGAGATTTTTAATTTTTAGCATAAAGATTACGGTTCGGTGCTTCTGCCTAGGTTTTTTTAAAAATATAACCTCTCCTCTGAATGTGTCTATACGCCCCGCTGATGTTAACGTTCATCTGAAACCATATGTCTCTTGCGATTTGTTGCTGGATCAATTGCTTTTCTCTATTCCAGCAGATTTTCTTTCGAATCTATTGCATTTTTCTTCGATGAATTTTTACCGATCGTTCATGCTTTTCAAGTCTTTTTTACGAGGTTATTAACTACTGTTCTAAATACATGAATTCTTGTGCGAATGATCATCACTATTTCAACTTTATCCGACGCAAGCTTTATTACAAAAAGACTACTGCTACAAAATTCAGATCAGACAACTATGGCTACAAACTCCAACAAAACCCGAACCACACACACACATAAAATTTTTATTTTTCTCGTGTTCTATTTTAATAATCAGTTATGGAAACAGTTATCTGGCATACAATAACATTAAAAGATTTATTCAAACGAATACATTATAATTATATAAATACCAAACGATTTACAAGAAATTATAAATACTACTACTTTAATCAGAAAATGTTCCAAAGACGAATTCTATACATCAACAAAAGCTTATTATCTTAAGTAACTACTTAGTTCGAAAATGGTAGTTGATAAATGTAAAGAACTTCGGAGTAACTGTATAAAATTAACGAATGCTTTTCGAAATTCTTTCAATTCTCTGATGAAACTGGCACCATCGAAGAACAGCAGAAAAAGCATTAAATTTCTCAAAGTATGCTGCCCATGAAATAAAATCAGGATGCGAATTGTCATTTTCTAAATCCGACAGCGCCTGTAATTTTAAGGAAATGTTAAAATCTTCCATTCACAAATAGCAGAGTGACTATCTCTTAAGATAATTAGTTTTACAGCAAACAACACTTAAAATGCCTCTGATATAAAAGTAGGGTAATGCCAATTCTTCGACGACTTAAACATTTAATGCGAATGGCCTAAAATGACTTAATTTAGAATTCGTTAACTCATGCATATAATCAAGTTCTGGGTAGAAACTTGACGAATATGAAAGATTTATAGATATAACTAGACATTTAAAGAAACGGCATTAATTCATGACCAGGTACTTTCAAATCTAGTGTATTTCATTTACCAATTAGCTTAGCCCGATGCCATGATGAATTTCGTGGGCCTCGATCTGACTACGTCAGACAGGTGGCATTAGCAACAACAACAACAACAGTATTGTTGACAAATATTTGCTTTTTAAAAGGAAGTTGATACAAAAAAGCAAAAGGTAGCAACAGTGAAGCGAATGAACTGATTGGTAGGAATATGTGATTGTATTTATCATGTGACTATTACGTCACACAAGTGCTGTTCTTCCTCTTACTCATCAAGAACTGTAAATCGAACTCTGATTGGTTTATTTGAAAGTTTGTTATCTTTTCAATTTTTTTTTATAAACAATAAATTTATTGATGAGAAGAATGGGATGATCTGGTGAGGGGGGGAGGTGGTTAACAAATGGCCATAGTTAATAACAATAAATAATACTCTTAAACCATTACTAAATAATTAATGAAGCGCAAATTATTTTGTGTCTAAAAAACCCATATCAAACTTATTAAAGAACCACAATTCAGCATTTTGATTCAAATTTGTTATTTATTCATTATATTTTTTCATGAATGAAATACTAATGAGCTAACATTTTGATTTTTATGACATTTGAATGAATATGAATGAAATGTAAAACAAACAAAAAAATCAGATAAACCTCGAAAAACGTAGATCACAGAAAATCTATACTGTCTGTTCCCTTGTTCAAAAAAAATATGAACAAGTGCTGTAACATTTTTCCTGATAGAATATGAATAATTTAGGGGAAAAGAAAATTAAATGAGAGTCGTTCTTTTTTTATTTTTCTTTGTAATTCAATAGCAATTACGCAGAAATCGTTGCAAATTTTCGAATGTTGAAAAATGTTACATATGAACTAAATTTTGTGTTAGTCTTTGCACTCGCAATCAATTTCATTGCATGAATCCGTTAGAAAAGGGCCTACATACCGCACAATTATGGTGTATAATCCGAGAATTTTTAACTCTTTTAAAAGTTAAAGTAAGGAGGTCGGTTTATAAATAAATCCGCTAATTATAGAAAAATGTAGTTTAGGAAAAATGGGTTTTCTTAACATTTTCTATTAGCCATGCTCAAACGATTTTAATCTTTTGAATTTTTGGGTGCTTTGAATGGAACTTTTATCCGAAATGAAATTTTATTTTACTCTAAATCCTTTAAAATCAGTATCTGATTTAAATTTTTTATTTGTTTGGAAGATTCACATTCACTCATTGGGATTTCTGATTGCATTTGATCATCATGCCGCGAGTTTTTTGTTCCAGGGCATGAAGCATAGGTAGACGATCACGTGCCGTGTATTCTCTTCATGGTCATTAAAGAAAAGAAATGAAAATGGCACAAAAAGCATGGATAGCACAGATAGAAGAACACAAATGAATGGGGGAAATGTTTTAGCTTTAGAGAGGGCTATCAGAAATAAAAATACCGTCATTGACGTCTGGCGTGTTACTTTACAACAATTTGATTGGAAAAAATTTTCCAACCGTTTGACAACATTTTCGCCCTCATGGCGATTTGTTATCAAATTATAGTAATTTTCTTCTTTCAATTTGGCTTATATCCGGGGGGGGGGGGATTTTGGTTTATATTTGGAAATATATGATAGATGGGTGTTTCCTCTTATGTGTATCATTTTTATACGATTTAAGTTGTGAGCATTTCATTTCTTCTAATATATTGTGGTTCGCTTGATGGAAAGGAATACTTATGAGAGTAAGAAGGTGGGATGAAAAATGCAAAACTATAACTTTTCAATTAAATAAAAATTTTAATTCAAGTTTACGTTAAGGATTTACTGTATATTTCCGTGCAAAAGCCGAGAATTTTTGGAATATTATTAAAGTTAAAGTAGGGGGGGGGTCAGCTTTTATACAGATCTCTTAATGTCGGAAAAACAAATTTTCAGGAGAAACGAATTTTTTAATATTTTCTGTTTGCAATGCGCATACCATTTTAATCATTTAATATTTTAGGCGTTTTGAACAGAACTTTCACACAAATAAACAAGGGAGAAGTCACAGAAATACTTCAAAATCAATGTCCAAATCCATTTAATATTTTAGATGTTTTGAACAGAACTTTCATACAAACAAACAAGGGAAAGAAAGTCACAGAATTACTTCAAAATCTATGTCCAAATCCAAGGTTTCAAATGACTCGTAAAATTGACATTCACACTCATTGGATGTCTGAACCTGCAATTTATATGTCGTGTGCAAATTTCTTTCCCATCTCATTTTCCAAAAAAAAAAAAAAAAAAAAAAAAATATTGCGCCAAAAGGGAGATGGAACAGATAGTGTACAAAATAAAAATGAATAGAAAAAATATACTAGCTTCAGTTAGGATTACTAGAATTATCTCTCTTGCTGCGTAGTTACTTCATCAAAGTAGGTTCAAAAATTGCGTATTTCTTTATTCCGTATTTCAAATTTACATTTTAGAGTTAAAATATACAAACTTTTTTTTTGTAAAAAAGTTCTTATTTTATAATACAGTATTAAATCATAAAAATATGAGACATAAAAACAAAAAATGAAAACATAAACAGGAACACCACGGGTTTCACTACTAAATAGTCGGTGCATACCCGCGGAAATCATGGGTTGCGCAAATTTTGTTACATCTACGTTGCCCGTGGAAATCGCGGGATGCGCAGCTAGAGGGTTAAGACTATCATTGTTGGCGACTGGCGTTTTACTTTTAGGATAATTTGATTTCAAAATATTCCACCAATTTTACCCACTTAAGAACATTTTCGCTTTCATGGCGTTTAAAAATTACTGGATATTTTTTTTAGTTTGGCTTATATACGGATTTTAAATTAAAGCTAATTTTTTTAAGAAGAAGGTAAACTTTCAGCTTATACACGGAAAGATACGGAATGTGAATTCAATTTCACCTCCATTGTTTTGGTTGTATGCTATTTAAGAAAATTACGGAACATATTTCTAACTTATGAACACAAATAAAATATCTTTAGCATGATATTTTTGAATCAGCTTTTCTCTAAAACGTATCCTCCTTATAAAACAAGTCCTTATTGCACTCGCTCTACTTCAAGAACTACTAAACGAAAGCCCCTACTATTAAAACTCCATCTTTTCAATTACGCAGTTTCACCATCACCCCCTTCTTCTGACAAACATGCTTAGGTAAAGGAATGCCATTCAGCGTGAAATTGAGATAATCCTATTCATAGATGTCCGCTTTAATTCAGACTTCTTTCGCTTACTTTGCCGGAGAGGGGGCTTTTCCTTTTCCTGTTTAATGGATCGGGAAGGCTGGAAATAAGACGGTTTCTGACATCACACATTGGTCGGGATTACCCGCGGATTACCCGGCCCACCATGGCTTTTGTCCGGGCCTAATTGCATTACCGGGCACAAAACCCTATGTAAGGTTTCCTCATTACAGATTATTACTAGAGTTCAATGGAGGGAGTTAAGTACCGATTAAAGATCTGGGTGAGGTTTTTTTTGTGTGTGTAGAAGCCTTGTTAAGCAGTCGTAGAGTTTAAATTCTGGAATGATTTGGGGGCTTTATAGATGTATAGTGAAGTATAGAGTGATTGGTGAAGTAATGGATCATTTTATCGAGAGAAAAAGAAGTTGGGTCTATTATTTTATTTTTAACACTGATTTTAATGTGTTTTTTTCTTTAAGATAACTTACTACGTTCAGAACCATGGTTTCGAAAAAACATAACAGATAATTTTTTTGATATTTAGTGCCAGTTGAAATAGAATAAACATACAGTAAGCTCTCTCTAATTCGAAGTTGGAGGGACCAATGAAAAACTTCGAATTATAAAGAGTTCGAATTATCAAGTGGTTATAAAAGAACTCTCAAAATACACGAAGTGAAATTTTTTTCTGACACATTTAAATTTTAAACTATGTAATAAAATAACAATTATACAATATTAATTTAAAGTATTTTTTTTTAAAAAACTTCATATTATATAGCATAAATATTATACAGAAGTTAAAAGTCATATATTAAACGAATACATTTGTGTAGTAATTCTAGAACAGGTCTCTTTCACGCCCCGCCTAATCTCTTCCATTCCTCATTGGGAATAAAATCGTTTCGCACCCGGTTCCCTCAGACACTGTCCCCAACACTATTGGTTCGTCAAGGCAGGGTCCAGTCATGCCCATGCCCTATTTGGTGCCACATGCTATAAGTTACACAGATGAGCCATAACTCGTCATGTGAGTCCGACGCAAAAAAACACAATCTTACGCATCTCTTCTTCACAATAGTGAACCATCCTTTCTGAACACATGTGTAGTAAAGTCACTTGTTAAACGAAAAATATAGACGGCTGACAACAGGTGCGGTGGTCTATTGTCCACTTGAAGAAGAAAAACAATAGAAGTGGATTTTCGCCTGAGGAACCGGGAAACACAAAGAAGGGGTAGCAGATTGATGGTCATCAAAGGTATTACGTTACAGGTGAGACACGCAGAGATAATACAACACAAAACATGTAGGCTTCAACCTCTTTGCTATAGGTAAGTATTCAAATTGTCGAGAGTTTTATAAGATAACTTCGAATTAGGTATTACGTATTTTAGTCTGGCCTGCCACAGATTTTACTTCAAAATATCGAGTGTACCTAAACGTATTGTTTTAGTTCGAAACATCAAGAGTTTTTCTAGGGACTGAGCATATAATTCGAATAATCGAGAGGTTCGTATTATGGAAGGTTTGAATTATCGAGAGTCGGCTGTATATATATAAGATGTTTAATAACAGGTTTCTTTTTGTGATTGCCATTATCACTTGTTTTAACTATATCAAATGCCAAATTATTTGAATACCTCCTAATATGGAATAGAATCTCCTTTTGTTCCATCGAAGTGCAGAAATTCGCCATGGCATTGACTCAACAAGTTGTTTGAAATACATTAGAAAATATCCAGCCATGCTACCGTTACAGCCTTCTTCAATTCTAAAAGCACTGCTACTACAGGATTTTATCCACAATCTCTTTTTTGAGTATGTTGTATGAATGTTTAATAGGATTCATGTCTGTTCTGAAACTGACAAACTATCCAAGAATTATCCAGAATACTCATCTAACCAATCGTTAATAGTTTTGGCTCACTGACATGGTTTACATTGTCATACAGTAAAATATCAGCATTTCTTAAGGCACGCGATATCAATAGGGGCTACAAATGTTACCAGAGTAGCTGAACATAGCCCCTTCTAGTCAATTACCAATTCAGCTTGATCAGAAGATGTAACTTATACCATGCAAAAATAGTCTATACCATTAAGGAGTCACCACCCGCTTGCGCAGTGTCTTGTTAACACCTTGGGCTTATGCTCTCGTAGGATTTGCACCACATTCGAACTTTACCATGAGCTCTTATAATGTGGAATCGGGACTCATATGATTCAGCAACGTTTTCCCCGCCATCTAGGGTTTTTATGATATGTTCAAAAACTTTTAGAAGTGCGGATTGCGTGTTGTTAGTATTGGCACTCGCCATTTTCCATCAACCCCAAATTTCGCTGTGCCGTACTCACGGACAGGTCTTTTAAGCGTTCCATGTAGATTTTGTCTGTTTTTTGATTCAGTGCTAAGTGTCTGCTAAACACAGACTGTCGCTGGCAGGAACGGGACGTCTTAAGGCATGGGCCAACGACCCCGTCACGTTCTTCACTAAGCCTAAAAATATAATAATTCGAATAATTTCAACAGTCTAGTGTTATTTCCGGTTGTATTCTACGAAAAACTGGTAATTTACAAAATACATCAACAAATAAATCATTTTCATTTTAAGTTAGTTCTCGTTGTTAGTCTCATCAGAAGACTTAGTCTGCATGTTATCAGTACGATTCTTGAATATCCTGGTATGTAATTACTAACTGTTAATATTGCAATGGATTCTAAGTTATCGTCTGTGAAACGGGAATGATACGTTGTTTTAATTATATCCATCATTGAAAATGTAGATTCACACAGGTAGGTAGAGCGAAAGAATGATGTTAAATGAATTGCAGCTTTTTAAATTAGGATACTTTACTTCGTCCATTAAATTTCAAAATTATTCTTTTAAAATTGCGTCTTTTTGAAGAAAAAAAATTGCGTTTCAAGAGAGATAAAGAGAATATTTAACATATTTCTCTTTCCACTATTTTGCTTTGCCGAGCTTGTCTTGCAGTGTATAAGCAAGCATGACTTTAGACACCGTACCTCTAGAAACCTCTAAAAACTAGGATGTTTCGATCACACTTGCTCCAGCTAGACGGGGCCCCACAGTTTGATTTCTACGAAAATCTGAAAGATCCAACATTTTATGATTTCGAAAAAAAATTTAAGTCTTACAGAACTCCAATAAAGCTATAACGAATATTACTAGAATATATACATTTTTATTTATAAAAAAATCTGGTAGCTATGCTTACGAAGTGCATTCAAAAATATCACTTTTATTCGCGGGTGTTTCCAGTATTTTGAAAACCACCTGTGTTTCTTTTAGCATGCTCGTCTAAGACCTTATGTGAGGGCGGTCACCCCGAAATGTTTTAGCGGTCCACCAGTCGATTGCGATCGACTTAATGCCCATTCCGGACGTACAGGCTTAGGCCTACCACCATACACCATTATTACTCATTCAGCCAAAAGAGGGCATTTGGTCTAGTCGGTATGTGCGATTGTAAGTCATGCACATTTATTTGTTTCTGGTCATTGTTTATAGGAATATTTGACAACGTATGATATGTACTGTCTACTTTTAAGGGTCGTTGGTGGGGCCTACATTTGTGTAGGGGCCAAGGGCCTCGAGAAGTCTTAAAACGTCCCTGATCGCTGGTCTTAGTCGTTAATCAGATGTGATTGCGTTGCTCATGGTGGAAGATAATACCTGAAATTATATATATTCTTATTTGACTTTTGACACTGTAGATCGAGGAATATTGAATTGCCTAACGATTTCCGAAATGGAATGCCTCATGCGTGTTGCATCAACTAATATTCCACGTTGAAAGTCTATTAACTCTCATCGGGGGACCATTATAACGCCAGAAAACTTTCTACACGAATCGCTAGAGTATGAATGAAAATCCTGCCAATATACACATGTATGCATTTTTTACGTGATGCTACTGCCATCTGGATATTTTCATATTGTTATCTTATGATTTTTAGCTCTTTAATATATTATAAACGCTTATATAACGTGTATGCGGTAGCTTAGTGATCATAGTCATGAGGTTGTACTGTGTGTGTGTTACGAGTACGAGTCAGGATACCCCTGAAGACCCACCATGCAGAAGGGCTGACACACGTTAAATCTATCGTGACTCAAATTCATCTCTTTTACCAGTGGCGTAACGTACCCGTTACCCCCGCATAGCGAGGGGGGGCAGGGCTCTAGGAGGCTCCAAAGGCTGACTTCCGCCAAGTACCTTCCCTTTGTAAAATCCAACTTGGGAGCCCTAATGTTCTCTGTTACCCCGCTGCCTTTGACGTGGTGTGGTAGTTATGAGAGAGTAGGGTCTAACCCAGGTGCCGTCCTCGTGATTTGACCGAGGTTCAAACTTACGAAGTTCGTCGCCAACCCTCAATAACCCTCACGTTGCCTTAGAATGCTACGTTAATGCGCTCTCACTCGCGCTTATATTACAAGGTGTGAATTGAACTATTAAATTCAAATTTTTATTAAATATGTTTTTATACTTTTATAAACAATAACTTCCTAATTTTACTCAAAAAATGGAATGATTTATTTATAAATTTTCGCGATCTGCTTCTCTATTTTAATTCAACCATGATTTTGTTACTCATTATTTAAATTATCATTGTAAATCTGTAACTTCTTACACATATTTGGAAATTGAGCGATGTGAAGCAATAGAAGCATACGAAACATATTCGAGAGCTTAGGAAGTTCTTGGTTGGGGGTGGCGAACTTTTATAGATCAACGTGCCATTTTTTCCGAAGAAATGTTTAATGAGGTGTAGATGTGCCGTCAAATAATTTTGACTTGGGATTGTTGCGAAAATAATGAAACTAAATACTATCAACTCAAAACACTTTATTTACTGTGAAAAAATAAATTATGCACTGTATTGTAGTAAATGTTTTAGTTATATACGTGTAATTCAAATTATAAAGTAACATTATAGTGTGACTTCTGTTGTTGCAAATTAGAGGACAAATAACTTACGTTAGGATTGTAAGAATATAACAAAACGGGAGTGTGCTTCCCCGTGCACCGCGATCGATCACTCGCGTTTGTTCGCGATGCTTCATAATGAACTTTGTTATTTTGAACTAAAATGCAAACCGTTTTGATCGGTGGTAGGCCCAAAATATTGTGTCGCGTGCCATTGGTTCGCCATCCCTGTTCTAGGACAGGGGTGGGCAGACTTTTCTAGAGTACGGGCTACTTCTAACTTTTTCAAGGTGTTACGATCTACCCAGTAACGCAGGTGCGGTGAAGAAAGAAAAAGGTCTATAATATTTATTATAACTTATTAATAAATACGGAATATGTACTTACCTCCCCCCAACATAACTAAATAAAACTCACACTTTTAAAACCGTGTTTAAAGCAAAACACAAGATACAAACATAATAATAATAGCCACAAATATAATAATATCAAATGATGCATTTATTATCAAACGATTCAAAATACATTAAAAAACAAACATTTTCATCTGAGAAGTTAGTTTTCGTAGTTAAAGCCAGAAAATCACTTAGTCTGCATGCTGTCAGCTAATCTTGAATATTTTGGTATATAATTACAAACTGCTAATCTTCAACGGTCACCCCAAAATGTCTTGGCAATCCACCTGTCGATCGCGATCGACTTAATGCCCACCCACGTTCTAGGGGATAGAACACATTTGGTTTTTTGTTTTAAGACTTACAGTTTGAAGTTCACAAATATAACTACTGAAAGACATGGACAGTCTTTAACGAATTACTGCTTAATTTACATCGAAAATATCGAAATGAAATTTAATAAATAATATAAGAAAGGATAAGTTAACATTTTTAAACATGTTTGAAAAAATTACTCAAAAATATTTAAAAATATCACAAGAATATTTAAAAATATATGTATAACATTACAATACACATAGAATTAAGAAATGCTATTGATTTTAAGTGATTTATTGAGATGCATAGAGGGGGGGGGGTATAGTCTTATTAGCTCGAATATTTCGTATTGCTTTGTGGTCGAACACTGCTTTATTTATTTTTAAAACTAAGTCCCCCCCCTGAAGAAATTTATTTTAAATATAAATGAAAAATGAATCAATTCATTGATTTTTAAAAGATTGAACTGAATCAATAAAAATACATCTGAAACATTTATGTTCTAATTAAAATGTAATGTACTCATTATCCTTATGATTTTCCAAATATATTAATGATTTCTTTCATACATTTGCATTAAAAGATGAGTACAAATCTAATCCATTACACCCAATCACAATCTTTCTTCCGCACTATCTATCCAATCATTATCCTTAGCACCTACTGGCATCCCTTGTGATCTTACTCATCTCTGAGAGTAACATTTCCGTTACATACTAACTCCCACTCATTCTATATTCAATCGGCGATATATGCAACTTTTCTTCACAAGCTACGGGGAAGAGAGAGGGGAGGGTCTAGTAGCTATATTGATTGATTTCTATCAGGCCACGGACATGCCCTCCAGAGGGCGCTACGGGACCACCCCGAAACCACGCTTCTCGCACGCCGGTCCCTTTCTCTTATTCCATCTCAGGCTGGGAAGGGATGCGGATTGGATGAACAAACGATTCCTGCTCCACAGGATATATTGTTCCCTGTCGTAGCACCTACCCCTCTCGAACGATTTGATGGATAGCATTTAAAACTTCGCTTTGCTTGGAACTTGTGTGGATTATATACAACTCTTTTTTTTAACAAACGATTTTGTGTGGATAAAGGGATGGAGTGAATCGGATTTTTTGAGGAAAGGATATTATCGTTTGCACCATCCCCTCTTCATTTGTGCACTTGTTGCTGGCGGTTCAATGGTAAGAATTTTTGTCTCTTTTTGATAATAGTTTTAAAATGGCGCGAAGTACTTAAAAATTTAATGAAAAATGTGAAATATTTTATAGGATATGCAATTATTTTATGTGTGGTAAGAAAATTTGTATTGAAATTTTCGTATGGGAGGAGAGGGTAAAAATTGGAGGGCATTCCTAAAGATTCATTGTTTGTGTTTAGGTATACATTTCCAGTTTATTATTCCTTTTTTAAAGAATTCATAAATAAAATAAACGATAAATATTATACGTTTGAGACACTATTGAAACTAAATAATGGAAAAACAAGTTTACATTTTGATAGGAATTGCTAGTGATACACATCTTTTTTGTTAAAATATCGTTATTTGAAAAGTAACGACATTTTGTTTTTGTTTTTCTTAAATTAATTAATTCTTATGGTTAGAGTTTATTTATATCACCAGATGAGTAGAAGGGAACTTAGATACAAATCCTGAAAATACAGATGTAGCGAAAATCAATTTTTAAGTATCACGAAATGTAAATATAATTTAAACGAGATTTTTAGTAATAATTTTAAACAAAGTTTCCTGTCTAAAAAATCCGGGACCAACGCTTTAATTAAAAAATGCTTAAAATATTTTTCATGTGCATTTAAAAACTACCTTTTCCTTCTTGAATTTTCATTCCAAGATATTCAAAAATGACCATTTTCTTGTATTCCTTTAAAATTCTGTACTGGATTAAAGCTGAATTTATTTTTTGAAAAAATAAATAAAAGAGTGATTATAATTTTTTTAAACCAAAAATTAATAATTTTGTTCAAATTGTTTAAAATATTCAAAATAATGGATTTTATATTACATTTCAGATAAAAATTTGAGAGCAAAAAATTATTTATTCATTGTATTCAAAATAATAGTAATAATTAGAAAATGATCGATTTTTGTGTTAAAATTGTTTTTACGTATAAGAGAAAACAAGAAAAAATGCAGCTCTTTAAAGGCCCTCCCATAAAAATAATTTATGCGTCTTTTTATAGATATATTTATTGAATCCTGAGTAAAATGAAGACATGTATTAATTGAAAATGGGGAATTACAGAATTTTAAAATATGTATGTATACAATTTTACAGCATTTAAGTATAATATTATAACGTAAAGTTCTCTTAAGAAATTAGAGTTTAGAAATCTTATTTATTATATCGATATCATTTCGAAGAAATAAATAAGGAATTGTTATAGATAAAATGCCTTCTTGCAAAATATATTTTAAAACTTTAAAACTTTCACACGTCCGTATTGCTTGAGATTATTTTCATTTTACTAAAGGGAAATGAAAGATATTTTTTCAAGCAAAAATACTTCAATTAGAACTTTTTTAATTTTTAAATAAAATCTCTGATTGAGAGCTGAGGACAATTACGGCGACAATTAGGATAGTGATGATATTTTATTTCAAAACTATTGGACATAGCTCATTTTTAACTCATTAAAATTTCTTAAACGTATTCTAATTTGATTTAAAGTAAAGGGAAAATACTTATATTACTTATGATTTTGGAAGATTATTTACAATCTTCTTCAGGTTTCCAAGTGAGCATATTTCTTCTACCGATGATTTAATCTGTTTTTTCTTGACATTTATAGACATGTATATATATTTCTAAGTTTCTCTGTATTTTATATGTATTTTAAATTGCAATTAAGAATTTTGAATTATATATAAAAATATTGTATACAACATAGTTCATAGATATAATAAAGGTTATAACGAAATGTTACAAAATAATTTGTTAAAATAATAATTTTTTAAAAATAATAATTTTCTTTTATCTTATAGTAAGAGACTTTGAAAATTTTAAAATAGTAATGATTGCATTTAAGAATGAGTTTAACTGAAGCAATACTTGGATTCGTCACAGAAATTTAGATTTAAGAAAAATGATCATGAACTTAAACTATATAAAAAAAAGATGCTTTTTTTCCTTCCTTTCTGAGAGATTCTTTTTCTAGAATCAGAGCTTATCTGTCACCAATTTGTTAACAACATCCTCGTTTCTTAAATGCTTTTCTTCAGCTTGTTTTTCAGTAGATAAATAAAAATCGTTTGATAACCAACAGAATATTTTTCTCTAAAAAATCGAAATAAGAAAATCTTTATTTTATTTTCTCAGAAAGCGCTATTCGTGGCGTGTATGAATAGTCCCAATTCTATAAATTCTATATCTTTACGATCTTGATAATATGTTTTTAACTGGGATTTAGCTTAAAATCTTTTGAACAGCAGCAATCTAGTCGGTTGTGCTTCGATTCGGAAGCCTTATAAATAGCATAGTTGAAATTCAAATTCATTGGTAAACGTCATGTATGCACGCATTGAATTTAACTGATTTTCAAAGATGAAGAAATTTATAAAGTAAGTTATCGGATCATATGCTGAAGAATCGAATATAACATTACAAAAAGCATTTTATCTCCAAAAACCAATAGAGTGACTTTTGATCCCTTTAACTTCCGCCGGCCGTCTCGCTCAACCGGTGCGTTGTATATGCCCCGGACGTATATATCCGTCCTTCTGAAATATGAATATTTTCTTTGCGCGGATATCAGTGAAACTATTCCGATGGCTTTGGAGTATAATTAAATGACCTTGACAGTATTTGAAAAGAATTTACTTATATTTCAGAGAAATATTTGCACTTTTGTTCCTTTTCTTTTCCCCTCTATACACCGCAAAAGCGCGCCTATGTGAAAAATGGTGGCACAGGGGAGCGAATTGCTTACTTTTAATCAGCAATTAAGGAGTTAAACAATATTTAAACTAAACCTACCGGAATATATACATACCTGTTTCTATCAATGTCGGTTGAATGACCGCTTTTTAAACTTTATCTTCTTTTTCAGTCGATTATAAATAATTCATAATTTACCATGGGCAATAAAACATAAAAGATTTGCCATGTAATAATTAAAAACTTTTATTCTCTTGGATTTTAGGCGTATGCATTTTTAGGAAGAATAGAAATATTAAAAAAAAAAATTTCATTTCAGTAATTTACACATATATATAATTATTCAAATTAAAATAAATTTATTTTTCATCTCGCACAGTTTTTATACTTTATCGAAAATGCATCTCTTATTTATCTTTTCATAATATAGTGTTTCATATATCCCGTTGGACTTGATATTAGTCTGAAAACAGTATAAAGAGGGTATCCTCCTAGTTTGGAACCGTGTTGAAATTTTTACCAAACAGTTTAATCAATTTTAAGTTTCAATATTCTAATCATCCTTTTTCTCTTCACATTCATCTTCCGAGCTGAAGAACAATCTCATTATTTTTCGCCTCCTACGCGTATGTACAATGGTCTCTTCCTCATTAATCATATCGAATTTCTCAGAGTCCAATAGATCATATACACGGTATTGTCGAATTCGACCGACAAATTTAGAGGGGCGATAGTAGACAGTGTGGAGATGGCAAATCACCATAGAACAGTGGGTCGCAAATCCCGTTTAGTTGAAGTAATTCGCAAAAACAATTATGAAAAGTGTGATGTATAGTGGGTGGCCGCGGTAGCCATGGTTTCGTGGCCGGCGTGTCAAAAGTTCGAGCCCAGTACCCCAGAAAACCCGCCGTGTAGGGGAGTGATGCACGTTAAATCTGTCGAGAGCTACAACGTCCTCCCATGTGTAGGGTGTGGTAGTTAGGAGAGAGGGATGCCAGCTCAGGTGCCGTCCTCGTCACTTGACCATGGTTCAAAATTACGAGGTCCGTGGTCAAAAGCCCTTGTGTAGCTGAACAGTGCGACGTTAATATTCACTCACTCATTGTGGTGTATAGTGGATTAAAAGAGAAAATAAGAGATAAAAAATACATTTATTAGACTTAAAGCACGTTTACAGTACGAACAAAGCATCAAAGGTTTGTGATAGCGGTCGGTTCCTGCTCAACTTTGAACCCTCTTGTCTACCTGTAAACCCGGCTAGATGTGTGGGAGAAACTGAATGATCCCACTGACATGATTTCAATCTAATCAATTTATTAATTCCAAATATTAATCAGGCACAAAAGAAATCTAAGTAAGGTAGATGATATATATTAGAGCGTGGAGGTGAGATTCTATAACATGGAAATACTACTACAGATCCTCAACTGAATCTAAGACAGCTTAAATACGCTCAAATATAACTACGTCGCACAATAATGAGCTAACTTCCACTTAATCAAGCTCACAATACCTGTACTTCTTATGCATCGGATCCTACATTGGAACTTGCAGGCGATCTCTTCGGCTTGCTCAATGTCGCTGGATCCACGCTCTGTAATCTTTTTCCTTGACAACTCCACGACCTCTTAATAATTCCACTCTCTTTCAATCTTCAACTAACAACTTAGCAAAATTTATGTTTCCTAATTGCCAACTCCAACGTGCCAACTCACGAACTCGTGAAAACAGTATTTATATAATATACTTGATTTACATAATCACGTTTCCTTACTCGCTGAAGTTGGTTGAAATAAATATTTTCCTTAAAGAGTCATGAAGAGATGAGTGGAACCGCGTATAGATCCGTCACAGCTTAACGTCAGAAAGGCAGCGACAAGTGATTGTCACAAGAATTGTTCGAAGTTGTGGTCGCATAGATACGCGTTGAAACCAAACGGATTGCTTTTCTGACATCGAATTGTAGTGCATTGTTTGTAATATAAACATGCTTTACATATAGTAAATGTATTTCGTACCGCTTATTGCCTCTTTTTATTCCACTCGACATCGTATCCTTCAGAACTGTTTTTGCGAATTACTCCGACTAAATGTGGTTTACGACCCCATGTTCTATGGTGATTTATCATCTGCATACTGCCTACTATCACCCCTCTGAATTTGTCGGTCGAATTCGGCAACACCGTGTATACCATTCTCATAATTTTGCTCTTCATTTATTTCAGAGCATAGTTCACTTATATTACGTAGTTTTCCGACAATATCCTTTGAATCGACATTTCAGAAGTAAGTTTTTGAATTTGCGTTCGAAAAATACAAAAATTATTACTGAACTAACTATTTTCACTTATTGATTAACCAAAGTTAAAACCCTATTACTAATATAAATGACCAGGAGTCTGGTGACGTAGCAAATATTTGTAGTGATCGTTATTTTGTGTCATTTGTTACCTTCTTCCAGCGCTCTGTGCCTGGTATAAAACAAATTATACATTAACACAATAAGATGATAATCTTGGAAGTTTGAGATTTCACAAATGCGGATAACTTTATGAAATTTCATAAATTTTTCCAGTTGCCAAAAGATCGTTCACGGTAGATAACGGTTGAGTACATATGATTATCAGAAGAAAAGAAAAAAAAAGTAGCTATATATTATTAAAAACATTTTGTGCTGTAAGTTCAAGAAATATGAAAATCTGAAATTTAATAATTTTGATTAAAGTTTCAAAAGTGGTCATTTAACCTCTTTGGTAGGTTTAGTGTTAAATCAAAATACAGTAATACCTTGACTTATCTACCCCGACTTACTCGAACTCGGAGTTACGCGATTTTCAAATCTCGTCAATTCGTCTTTTATCTTTTCTTTTCCTTTTTTTTCATTACTGAACCTCAGGCAGAATCAATACCAGAGCGTGATAAAATTTGTCGATTTTGCCAGGCAAATAAATTTAGAAGTGGATAGTGATGACGTTCAAGAACTGCTGGATTCCCACAATCAGTAGCTCACAATGGATGAGCTCATAGAAATGCATGAGCAAGTGCAAGACATTGAAAAACTAGTCTTTAGACCCAGTTCAATCAGAAAATCGAATACAGTTGAGAATTTGACAGAAACGTCAGTTTAATTGAAAAAGGGTTACAAATTTAAAAAAACACATACTCCAACAAAAAGCGTATTTTTCTAACAAAACAAGGAATAAAAAAAATATTAGCATGCTACGAGGAAATTTTGCGGGAGAAAAAAAAGTCTTTGAGCCGGCGGACTACTTTGATAGATTTTATGAAACCTTATACATCCAAATAACTTTGGTTTGCGATTTTGTATTTGTTTCATCGGTATCCGACTACCCTAAAATTGTGAATTTTGCCAAAAATAGACAAATTTTTATAGTTTTATTATAATACGCCATCTTATTAGCTTTATAAAAATACCAAGTTTATCATTTTCCATTCACAAGAACAAAAAATACAAGTGTTTTAGTGTAAGCCGATGCCATTACTTTAAGCAAGATGTCATACTTTAAAACGCGTTTTACTCGAAATGTGTGTTATTTTTTAAAATACTCAAACGGGGCCAACTATTGCTAAAAAGATTTTGAAAATAATTAACTGAAATTTTTTTGTAAGTTCTGTATAATAGTAGAATTGTTTTAACCGTCAGACTTATCGATCACTGTTTTATTACAAAATTTACAGTCCCTTATGTGAATATAATCACTGTTTTTTTAAGCAATTTCACATAATAATGAGATAAAGTCCTCTAGTTTTTGTAAAAATGAAAATATCTCTTATCCTGAAGGTCATTTCAAAAATGAATAACATAGCAACTCATTAGAATGAAAAAATTTTTAATTTGTTCAAAACCTTTAGTACAGAATGGGACGCGTTTATGCTATTTTTTGTAAATTTTTACCTATTTTTTCCCATTTTAGTAATAATAATTTCTTTTTCTCTTCTTAATTTTAGCATATTTTTCTTAAAATGTACTAAACAAATCTAAAAAAACCAAAAAATTCCCATATCTTCATTTAAAAAAAAAAAAAAAATGTTGTCGCAACCAGTCGGATACCTTAAGATAGTATTAAACATTTTTTTTCTAACTTATTATTTTCTTTTGTCTCCGGCCTCAAACAAAAATAATTTATATATATTTATATGCGAAATCATACCCCGACTTACGGGGTCATCACTCAGTCCCACGTATCGTGCAAATTCGAGATATTGCTATATACAAATCCTTTTAAAATACCAGTTTGACCAGGCCCTTCAAAGAACAGAGCCCCAGACATTTGTCTAGCTAATAAACAATCAATCACGCGGCACGATACCAAGTCTTGGCGTTTGTTGAAACAGAATGTGGCAAAAAGAAACTATACAGATAAATTCAATGTGTGAACCGATTCAGACCGCATACGGAAAAGAATTTGCTGGTACATGAAAAATTACATAAAGGTTCAGGATAGCTGATTTGGATAATATAACACGTTCACCACGATATAAATCCTGTTCAAAATGGTTGGCTCTTGACAGTAAATTTAGCAGTACAGTAATGTCATTTAATACAGCTGTTACTGAAAATACAAATTGTGATGAAATATCCTATACATTCACGAAACAGTGACAAAAAAATTTATGCCTTAGACCTTTGTAAAAAATAAATAATAGCATTCTATTAATCTAAATATTTTGTATGAATTGTTTTTCCGATTCCTTGTATCTGAAACTATTTTTTACACTTGTAAAAATGCCTCGTATTCTGCTCATCAATTATTGTTTCATCATTCAATACATCACAAAAATTAATTATTGCAATATTAAATACACACATTAATGAATTATTTTTCCGTCTCCTTTCTCTCTCTCTGTGCATAATAAACTATTTGAAAAGGCTGTTATGAATTAATTCATCCTCAAAGAGTCATGGCTGAATCCACAAAACTTACTTTACTTCATGCTACTGTCATGTACTACTCTGTCAGTTACATGTCAGTAATTACTCGGTTAAATATAATTTAACGCAGTCTATGTTTTTATCTAGTTCATTCACTTTCTTAAATTTGAAGTTTTACTTTTTGAAATTGTTGTTGCATGATTTTTGTGCAAATTGTATCTAGACTCTACTTTTTGTTCTTATTTTGATACATATATATGCAGTGACGTAACGTACACCACCGCAGCCCGCGCATTGGGGCGGGGGCAGGGCTCTAGGGAGCCCAAATCCTAATTGACGCCAAGTATATACCATTTTTAATATCCGGCTTGGGCCCCAAAACCTTACTTTGCAGGAGGGCGAAAGGAAGATCAACACTTCTCATCAACGTGCCACCATGCTGAAAAGATATTATGGGCCTAGGTATCAAAAGCAATGACACTCCGTACCATAACTTTTAGATATCGGGCTGTGAGATGGACGACATTCAAATGAATATCCCATTACAGTTCTGTACATCTCCTGACACTTTTTTGTTGGTCATAGGAGTTCACTTCAAACTGCAAACGCACTTGAAAGTGAGAATCGGTGAAGGGTAGTTGGCTCAATGGCTTCAACTCCCGTTCGCTGAATTGGCAATCGATGATTATTGGTCCCGAATACATATCGGGCTGTTGATAAGGGCTCATCAGGAGTGGTGAGCGTCAATTGCATGATCCATCTATCCTCGCGTTCAGTCATTGCTCTCAGTCGACTGCTACTATCTTCTTGACGCTTTGTGTGGCTCCCATTCCAGCCAACATCGTTCGAATATAGTATCACTTCATCATAAATATTGAGCGATTCTTCAGATTGACTACTCTGTTTCGTTTAGTTCAATTGTACGCCTTGTCTCAAATGGTGACATTTTCTCTTACAGTCCACTTGATAGGACCATATTTGCATGGAAGTTAGGCTTTAGCACTGGAATGTTCTCTTTATGTACACAGTTTAAATACTCAATAACCAGGGACGTTTTAAGGTATGGACCAACTGGGCCTGAACCCAGAATCTCGGCCTCGGAGAGGGAGGTGAGCTCACTTCGTTTTCGAATTGGTCTGAATAAGATCATGATCCAAACAATTTCAATCGTCAAAGGTTGTTCCCAGACTTATTTTTGAAGAACGTGGTACTTCGAACTAAATGCCAATGGGCAACAGTGGCAAGACTGCATTATTATATCATGTCTGTGTCTAGACCTAGGCCACCATCAGTAGTGTGACGTCCATCCCCGCATTGCAGGAGGGCAGGACTCTAGGGGGGGGAGCAAAATCTGAAAAACGTCAAATACGCAACTCCTTTGCAAGATCCGGCTTGGGGAACAGAACCTGACTTTGCGGGGAGGGGGGTGCTAATATTCTCCGTTACGCCACTGGCCACCATCATTATTCCTTTAGTAGAAAGGTGGTTGTCGATGCCTAGGTTTGTGACAGTAGGAGTCACGCACATTTATTTGTTATAAATTACCTATTGTACGAGTATTGGACACAGTGTATGCTATAAAAAGGCGGCAGGTGTGTGATATACATTTACATAGAATCCCAGGGCTTCAAGAAGTTATAAGACATCAATGTTCAGTATAATGCGTTGGAGCTCCAGCTAGTCAGTCATTGACCGTCAAACGTTAATAATTTAATTGCATATTCTGTCATAAGGTATGTACATGCTCGGTTTAGAACCAATATGATAGCTTCTTCTTGATGGATGCGTCTCTTGGCCGCGGTAGCCTAGTGGTCAAGGTAACGGACTCGTGGCAGGCGTGTCTGAGTTCGAAACAAGAACCGCTGAAGACTCGCCGTGTAGAGGGCGATGCATGTTAAATCTGTCGAAACTCAAAGGTCCTTCCTTGTTGTAGTGTGGAAGCTAGGAGAGAGGGGTGCCAGCTCAGGTGTCGTCCTTGTCACTTGACCATGGTTCAAAATTACGAAGTTCGTTGCCAAAAGCTATCGAGTAGCTAAATAGTGCGACGTTGATATTCACTCACTCACTCTTGGAGTCATAGATAATATATATATATATATATATATATATATATTCAGGGACGTACATAGACCTCTTATGGAGGGGGGGGGGTTACATTCTAAAACACACGTAGACGAAAGTATCGAGGAGTAGTTTCTATGATAAAAATTAAAAATCTGCTGATGTAAAGGTTAGATGTACACTTATGTACGCTATGCGTACGCCATTTTTATTGCAGTCTTTACCAAATGTGAACCGAAATACTGGCTAATTATTGAGAACTAAAGCCATTGTAGTTCATAAGATTAAGTTCAAATTTCAGAAAGGTCATTACGAAGAATAATCGAAGAGTTCTAAAAATTCTTTCTTACGGAGCCTCAAATTTGTCGTAAGATATTTATTAGTTATACGCATTAGAGAATAATCTTAGTGTAGACATGACCATAGCTCAAGTAATCATCCTCATCATTTGGACAAAGTTTAGAATGATGTGGATCATTATTTCAAAACCAATCGTAAAATCTAGTATAATGTGAATTAAACTACAAATGAGACCTTTTTACTAATTAAAATGGTGCAAACCCTATATTTGGGGGGGGGGGATTTTTTAGTTCCAATTTAGATCTCATTTTTTAAATTAGATTTGAATTACATTCAATTCCCTGATTCGTTTAGAAAAACAAAATAAAATAATCAAAATAAGATACATATGGCTAAAGAATCAAAGAACGCAGTCATTATATTTTTAACATCCCAACGTTACCCAAACAAGAAATGGAACGGAATCATTTAAAAATTTATTTTCTTTTCCTAATAAACCACGATGCCTTTTTTTGCCGGGTAATTATTTATTGATCAGTTTCCTTTCCTGCGGGCCATCGATGAAGGAGAAGAATGCGAAAAAAATAACATTGATCCCTTCCCGATATTTCTTTCACTTCCGCGGAAGTGAAACTTCGATTTTCGCGTCATTTAGTGGTTTAATTAATGCGTTTTTCACTTCGCGAACTGATGTAGAAAATTCGTTCCCTTTTTTTATCCCTCTCTCCCCAATACCGTGTTCTCCGACTGTTAATAAAGCCGGAGTAATGAGTTTAGTTGTCCGTCAGAAAAATCTTAATTGTTCTTTACAAGCTGTGTAAATAAGGTTCGAAATTATGTATCGAATCATCCAACCGTATTCTGCGTCTGTGACAATAAGATAACAATTCTTTATTGGTTAGTCATTTGTCATGGTCAGGGAATGTTTTCTTGGAAGGATATGGTTGTTTGTCTTGTAAGTTTTTATTTGTGGTTATGTTCTTCTTAACAAGTCAAACAGTTGGTAATTTTTTTTTGTCAGTTATTTTGATTCCGTGTAGATTTTTTCCCAGAAGATGCGGAAATGAAAAATGGATCTAAAAAGATGAAGATTTTTTTTCATCGAAAGAGTGTATTTGCATCAGATTCAGTTATTGTTTCTTGATGAAATTTTTTGGTAGCCGTGGTCATGGTCGGCATTGTTGAGTCGCGGGTTCCAAACCTATCTCCATTGAAGACCCGCCGTGTGGAGAAGTTAATGCACCTTAAGGCATCCGACTAGGTTCGGAGATCAATTTTTCAAAAATGGATTTTCACAAGAACTTTATTGTTTTAAAGAACATAAATAGGCTTTAAGAGTCATAATTATTAAATAAATAACATGTATCACCCTTTGTGGTTTCTGAAAAAAAAATTTTTTTTTAAATTTTAGCAAAATTTTCAAAGTTAAGAAAAACATCATAAATAAAATTACATTAGACATAATGCACTTATAATTTTTTTTTCATTTACTTCTTGATCCATATGAAGTGTCACAAACCGCAAGATAAAGAAATATTTTAAGAAATAAATATTTTATACGCAATTAAATTTTAATGTTAATGGTTTTTCGTCAAAATTACTGTATGTTCTAAGCTACAAATGGGTGTAAAATGTGATTAAATGTGTCTTAAAACCTGTGGCTTGTTACACTCTAAAGGGCTTATAACATATATGTAATAAATTTCATTGATTTGTTTTGGAGATACCCATTTTTTTTGCACAAATTATCGTGAAAATTTAATTCTTCAAAAACACAATTAATAATATTCTATAAGTTAAATAGAGTAAAAGCTATAAAATTAACTAAAAAAAATTCACTAGCTTTATATATCGCTAGCTGGTATACTCGTTCTTCGCACGGTTGAATTGAAAAATTATACAATACAGATTGAAGGATAAACAAGTTTTTAATGAGTTAATTTTACGTAAATTGCAAACTAAAAAAAAAAAGCTCTTTGCACATCTCAGCTGAATAAAAAAAAACCGTATTTGTTAAGTTTTAAGTTTGTAGAACTAAGAGCTGATAAAAAGGATTTTTTATATTTATAAACGCACCGTAACTCCCTTGTGGGTCGATTTTTGAAAACACTATCTTAAGATCTCTGCAAAACAAAAGTAACTTATTTTTACAAATTTTGCATAATGAATGCTTAAAATAGTGTAAATAACTTATTTCTGGATGTGTGTACTTTAAGATTGCTTTCTGTTGTATTGTAAAATTGTAATATTCGCAAGCAACACCGTTCCTTACACTATAATGGTGATTCAATGGAAACATAGCGAAATGTTGGTGAAAGAGCCAAGTTGATAGCATTTTTGGCGACCACGTTGGAAATTTGGCGATGGATTGAACGGTGCAGATGTTGCTTTGCTGTAGCGCTACCTGGTGAGGAGCTGCAACAAAGTGGATAGCACAAAAACCTTCTCCACAAAAAATACATATACATGCTAATTTTCAGTGTTTCTTTTGCTGAGTAGATTCACAAAAACTGGTTTGCCGTAAACATTTCCAAGGAGAGGGGATTACGGGACAGTAAAAAATAAATGTATTTCGT
This sequence comes from Trichonephila clavata, assembly GCA_019973975.1. Taxonomy (NCBI): domain Eukaryota; kingdom Metazoa; phylum Arthropoda; class Arachnida; order Araneae; family Nephilidae; genus Trichonephila; species Trichonephila clavata. The sequence continues at coordinate 78,769 of BMAO01010644.1, read as the reverse complement.
TTGGAAATTCAAGCCCATCCTTTTTAAATAAAGAGGAGAGAACTCTATATACAACTTAATACTAGGACGTAGATGTGTCTCAAATATTTAAAAATAGTGTATATGCATTGTATGACTATACACTGTTTTTAAGTATTTGAAAGAAATACTCAGCGAAGTGGGCGGATAGAGTATATAATTGCATCGATTGCGCCAGAGCAACAAATATTCATCAACAAGTCTCCAAACAAAACGCACACATTAAAATCTATTTTCTTAATACTCCTTTAATACAACTCAACCTAACCCACAACCATTTATTCCCAGTCCCCCTCCAAACCGGCTAAACTGTCCACAGAACTCATCTTGAGGCCAGCGGCTATTAATAAACTCCAGCGTCTCATTCATCACCGTGGGTGCTACAAGCTCTATCATTTCCTGCGTTCGTGTCCAGCGACTTCTTGTCCGGGGAAAGTGTCCGTCCGATAATGGAGTGGTGTCCTGCCTCTCGTCAGAAGGCGATTAGCCACGCTCCTAATTCATTCTCTCTCTCCCTCTTTTTTTTTAGTTTGTTTGCTTCCTGACGGATCGCGTTACGGCACGACATCATAGCTATTAACCGTCTCATCATCCTCTGCAGACGGCAAGTGGGTGATCTTTTTGTTGTTGTGTTTACTGGTCATTTGGACCGAGAGGGTAATATGCAGGACTCATGTTTCCTGTTGAGTGAAATTTAGAGATGATTCATTCTCGAATGCTTATTCGTTGCGGTTGAGATCTTGCGAATAATTGCATGTAATGAAGATGCGTTTTTATGAGGTCAAGTTTTTAATCGGAGTAATGGTTTTAATTACCCTTCTATTAAAATCTTGATGCCTAGTGACTGAGTTGTAGTGTATCGCACTTCCACGCTACAGGTCCGAGGTACAAATCCCGGGCTGGGCAAGGTCGACTCAGCCTTTTATCCCTTCAGTGCAGAGGTTCCCAAACTTTTTGTGTCATAGACCCCCTGCTTAATTAATATTGAATTTTTGCAAATTTATCAACTTAAATGTCTTTTTGACAGCTGGTACTACTACTTTAAATGAATTAAATTTCTAACTGTAACGAAGTATAGTGATTAAAATTTAAAAAGCGCATGTTTAATAAATTAAAAGTTAATTAATACATAAAATAAATGTTGAATAAAATAAATAAATGAATGATTTTAAAGGGATGTATGAGTCCAGTACTACAATAATGAATTTTTAACATTTGGTTTTGATATTGTCAGTATTAACCTTAAACCTCTTCTGTTAATAATGTTAAGTTTTTCTTTTTTTGTTTTGGAGATTGGCAACCACGTTGCTTTTCAGTAAGAAAAACGGTTAAAAACGTTCTCACGATATTTCATAATTCGGGACAAATAATAGGTTTGCCTTTTCAAAGCCAAAATTCCTGATATCCGTTTCCAAACTTTAAGATCTTCGTTAGTGCTTATTACGATCAGTCCCTATTGTAATGGGGCATTTATTTTCATTGTGACCATGTGAATTCATTGCCTACTGTGGTATTACCATAGTCAAAGCATTCTCAAACCTGATTTCAAAATCTGAATTAAAGGCATTTAAATGTTGAACGTAGGTTAAGACGCCCTGACAGATTGTGACAGTCTAAGAAAATTCGGGACCTCCGGTATTATACTTCTTTAGCTTAACTCCGGAAAGAAATGCTGAAATGGTTCTTGTTTTAATAAAATTTATGCTGTCACCTTGTAAGTGAAAATTAACCCTATTGAATTTAGTAAATATATCTGTTAAATAGGTAAAATTTAGTTTCCATTTGATTAAATTTTCTTTTAAATTTAAAGTCACGATCTAGTTTATATAATAAGAGCCACTATCATAGACCCCCATTTACACCTCATGGACCCCCAAATTATTTTTTTGCTGACGTGGACCCCTTGCAGGTCGTCATAGACCCTGGGGGTCTATATAGACTACTTTTGGAATCACTGCTTCAGTGGGTCGATAAATGAGTACCAAGCTTGCTTGGTAACTGAACACTAAGGGTTTTCGCGCGTCACATCCGAATCGCGTCCGTCACATTTCGCGTTTGACCGAAACATCTGCACACGCACTTGGCCCTCATGCGCTGTTGCGCCACTGAGTTCAGTTCAGTTCTGCTTAAATGGTAAAAATAGTCATTTTTTGTAGTTTATGATGGTAGATTATACTGGCCAATATATTGATTCCAGTTTTCAGAAATTTAACGGTAATTCTCGGGTGCTTATATGTAGGCTAACTGACAGAATCTTTGAAAGTACTGCGGTATTGTGAAAATTTGATACCCATATCTTCCGAAATATTTTTGGATGAGGGAGGGTTGGTTCTTCAGTGCTGTAAATAAAACCAATTGTAGCAGCAATACACTTTTTTTGTTAAATCAAAGAATTCGATAAACATGTATTGCAACAAAAGAAATTTCTTAATATGTAAAATGTGGCCGCGGTAGCCTAATGGTCATGGTGACGAGTTCATAGTTGGCTTATCATGAGTTCTTAAGATTTCGTACCATTTAAGACTCTCCGTGTAGAGGGGACCGATGCACGTAGTTTGTCTAGATCATTGTCCTCTCGTTGGAGTGGTGTCGTAGTTTGGAGAGGAGTGGTAATCTCAGGTGTCGTTCTCGTCACTTGACCACGGTTCAAAATAACGAGATTCGTCATCAATAGTCATCGAGTTTTTTTATAGTGCTACGTTAATAAGTACTCACTTTTAGACAAAAATCTATATTTTTCCAAGTGAAGAATACTAAACATTTCGAAATCGAGAAAATTATTTTAGAAAGATTAACTCGGTGGCAAACTAATTTTGTATTTATGGAACCATTGATTAAATTCAGTTTTATGAAGTCTATTATTTGTGTACTTTGAGTTCACACATATACCTGACGTCGCATAAACTCTAATATCTTTCAATTTTTAAAAATTCTTCACTAAAAGGCGCTCCTTTACTTATAAGTTACCATAAAAGTAGGATATTTCGCTTAGAAAAATATTTTCATCTCACCGTTTTACTTATAAATGATTTTTAAGACATAAAGAACATGAAAAATATCTCTAGTATCCAGTAGCGCACACAGGAATTTTCAAGGAGGAGGAAGGGGGGGGTGTCCAAAGTCGAAAGTCCACTGTTCTCGTACCATGCTTCAATACGTCGTCCAACATATTCTTTTTAATTTTGTCGATTTTCGGGAACAAAAAACAGTAAAAAATTAAATAATAAATGAATAATTAGCGTTAATTTATAAAATTAACTATTAAAAACAAATAATTAATTGTTACGTACTATATACATAAAATTATAATCAATCGGAAAAAAATCAAGGGCTTTTGGGGGGTCTGGACCCCAGGACTCCCCCCCCTTGTTTGCGCCACTACTAGTATCACATAACAAAATTGAATTTATCTTTTTTTTTGTTAGAATAACAAGATTTACTTATTGATATAAAATACATTGGTTATTGGGTGGGGGTGGGGGGTAAGGATTTTCTGCACCAGAGATATTTTAATATTTTTTCTAATAATTTGAATGTGTATTCCAAAAAGAATGACAATTTTTTTAGGAATTTTTGTACATATTTGAATGAATATTTCGAAAACGAAAAATGCCAGGTCGTAGAAATTATTTTTAATTCTTAGAATGTATATATTTGCAACTATCATTCAATCAAAAACAAATGTTAGAAAGATTTGGATTTGCGTTTATGATCTAGATAAAGATATTTACGAAGACTCGTGTATACTATGGAAAACGTAAAAAAGGGGGAAATTTATTTAATTTCTAAACTTACCAAACAGTTTTATTATTTCTTTTTTCTTAAAAAAATAAGTACCTACTTTTTTTTTTGGCGATGAGTCTTTAGAAGAATGTACTGATTTTGTTAAAAACAAATCGAACCATTAAAGCACTTTTCATCATCTGTCTTTTCCGTTCGCATTGCATTTAAATTAAAACAAGACCCTGTTTCAAAATAGGTTGTTTCAGTAAAATTATTATGAATAATATGCAATAAAAATAATGTTTGACGACCGAAAAAAGAACTTAAATCGCATAAGGTTTTTGAGATTTTCACTTATTTACATTTTTGAAGTAGTTGGTTTCTATGCAATATCTTAAACATTTACAAATGTAGTACATATGTTTAGTTTATCACAGAATTAAAACCTTTTAATATACAAATATGCATTTGCTTATATTTGTTGATAAATACATCCAGCCTATAATTTTAAATTCAAACATTTGATATTGTTGAGCCATCGTCTTATTACGACATTATAATTACATATATTTCTTTAATTTCTTTAATAAAATCAAAATTAATAATTTTTGCTTGAATATAATTCCTTATTATATATATACTTCAGACCCTCCTCCATTTCTTTTTAATTTAGAAATTTATTTTTCAGCTAATAATTATTTAATAATATTTCTCATATTTTTTGATGTCAGATGTTAGATATTTCTTTTTTTAAATTTAAATTTAAAAAAAGTTTATATACAGAAATCAAACAAAATGATTGAGTTTTGGCTTAATAAAGAAGATATATGAAACTATTTAACTATTAAAAACCATTTAAAGGGATATTTCATCGACAAATTAAAAGCGATAGGATGTTTAAATTTTCATAATAAATGTAACTTTTTTTATAAAATGAAAAACCATGATTCGCTAGCCATTGTCACAGTTCACAGAAAGTATTTTAAACCAGTAAACAATTTTAAATTTATAAAAAAAAACATCTCACATTCTTTTCCTAGTGGAAACTTATTAAAATTAACGCATATAAAGTGCTATTCCCTATCCAGTCTTTGTCCGAATTACTTCTTAAAAAGAAATGGATCAAAGACTTCACCGACTAGTAACATATCTCATCACATCAACTACACGAAATCTTATCTCCTCCGTCTTTCACAAAGCATTAAAAAGATATCAGCGTGGGAGAATATCGAATGGGTCCAAGGAGAAAAAAAAGATGTGAAAAAATTCATATAATGTCATAAACGTAAATTCATTCGTGCTCAAAAGGCAATATCATTTATTTCATGGCTGATCTAAAATCCAGCCTAGCATACCACGTTACTAGAAAAGAAGGGGTGACGAGGGAGGGGGGAGTTAAGAGAAAAAAGAAATCGGAAGATGTGACACAGATGAGTGTACATGATGTTCTAACTCTCGAAAACAAATAGCCCGTGTAACGGGGGCTCTCGTTACAAGCCCCTTTTGAGCCCCCGTTACATTACGAGCATAACCCATGTGTCACGGGCGGCAGTGAAAGAACTCCTACTTTTTCTTTGTTTGCTTGCTCCTTTTTTGGACTTTTCCAACCGTGCATCAATGATTTCGTTCTTCTGTATCTCCGGTTCAGATTTGAAATAAAACAGATCGGGTTTAGATGTTTTTTCTTCTTCTTCTCTGTGAGCATTTTTTCGACCACACACGAGGCAAAAGGCTTAGAGATGCCGGATTTTCTTTCATTTCATACGGTTTGGTTACGGAAATCCTTTTTAAAAGTTATTTCTTTTGTTTCTTATATCAGGTTGGAAATAAATTACCTCAATACTATAGCTATAAGAGTATACGTACAACAATTAGTCTTTACTTTTGCATTTAAGATATTCAAACACGTTGAAATGAGCAAATTCAGTAAAAACACATATTTTTTCAATTTCTACTATTATATATAGTTCACTCTCTACCTATATAGTATATGTACATCTTGTTACAATTTTCAACCTTTAATAAAATACTTTCTATTCATCTATTCAAGTTCAAATACATTTTTTAAAACTTGTAGTGGATAACACTTGATGTCAATGCATTTTTTTCAAATATTAATTAAATCAAAAAAATGAATAAATAGTAAGAAACAAAAATAATAGTCCAACGGCCAAAAAAAAAAAAAAAGGAAATCATTCGTTGTGTCCCTGTAGCGCAATGGACTTCTAATTCAAAGGTCGTGGGTTCGAATACGACCTGGGATGGCCTAATTTCTGAGAATGTGATTTCTTTTTTACTATACTATTTTATTAGAATAATTAAATTTAATTAATGAATAAACGGTAACAAACAAAAAAATAGCTCAGCACCCTATATAGATAGAAAAATGGAAAATTGCAAGGAAAATCGCTTTCCATTTTGTCACTCAAAGTTATGATTCTGCCATATGTATATACATATTTATATTAAATGTAACCATTTAATAAAAAAAAGTGACTAAAATTAAATTTTTTTTTTTGTTAACCTAAGTAGGAGTTGACTTAAGAAATTGTTTTTATTTTACTTGTTGTTTTTTATTTTATTGAATAGCCTTGGTATTCAATACCAATCAAAGGTATTGAATACCTTTTGGCTTTTTACAAAACATACTTTTTTGTTTATACACTGCCTAGAGGCTAAGTTACAGCCAATTTTATAAAATCAGAAAACCAGTAATAGGTCTTTAATGTAACTGAAGTGGTCATTTAAATTGATCAAAATCTATCATGGCGAGTACGATCTCAAAATGATATAAATGTACTTCTTTCAAACTTTTCGAACCTGATATTTATTTTATTTTCTATAGAATGTACTAAAATATTTTTCATTGTATGAATATTTTTTGAGTTACGGTTATTTAAATAATGGTCCCATAAAGAATGTCGCATTTTTTATAATATTTACTCGATTACTTCTAAAATTTTCAAATTTTAATTAAACATTAAGAGTTTGATATATCCTACAGATAAATGCGTTTAATTTGTTTTAGTAATACTTTTACTGATATAAGTTTGTCACTTTGTTCTCTAATTGCTTTGAAGTTTTTCAAAAATATTGCTAAAATTTCACTTATAATTGTGATTTTTGCAAAGTTTAAATAATTGTTTTCAAATATTGTTAGTTAAGTATTAGTATTTATCGGTATTGATTCCTAAAAAAAGCCTTTATAAAGCTTTAGTATGCTATTTTTTTAAAAAAGTATCCTAACGGATTCGAATACCTTAACACTTAATTCTACCCGAACAATTTTAACGTTGAAAGAGGATATATTTAGATATTGATAAATTTAATCTTGAATTCGTGTAATAAAATTGCTGCACAAATACGCAAGAATTCTAAATTTATCATTATTTAATCTAGAAGAACTTCTTAACAGGAAATTTAATTATTGTTTGCATTTCAGAACACTTCATCAAAATCAGTGAAAAAAATCGATTTTTAAATTTTCAGTAGAAATTAAAAAATAACTCTTTCTTCAAACTAAGTTAGAAGAATTTTAGCAATAAAAAAATTATGGTGGTAGTATATATTACTGAAAGGTAAAAGTTTTTTCTTGAAATAGAAATTTCTCAAAAATGTTAATTAGAACACAAAAGGAACATTTTTAAATTTCTACTCCTCTTATAACTTAGAAACTTTGTGCTCGTATTAATACTACATAACTGAATATTTTAGTGAGTTTTTTTATTTCGAGTGACATCCTCGTTATTTGATCGTTTGTCAAAATTGGGAGGTTTCTTTAAGTGGAGTTAGTTTAGATTTCAAGCCTTTGTTTGAGAGGCGGAGGGGAGAGTCGTAATTTCAAAATCAGCTTTTGATTAAGTCAAAGAGCTAAATAAATAAAGTTTAAAAAAAACATAAAAAAGATGCGTTAAATAAAATCAGAACCATTCAATGTTGTGGTTGATTTTCAAAAAAAAAAAAATTATTATTTTTATTTATTTAAATTTTTTTTTGGACTGATTTTGAAAATATTTTACAATAATTATTCGAATTCTAATATATAGCTGCAGTTTCAGTTAGTTTGAGTTGTAAAAAAAAGCATTCGTTTACTAAGTTAAGCCTAAAAAAAGAATTCTACCTACTGCGAACTTTAAATATTCGAATTTATTTCATTTTTAAGCCTTTGAAGACTTATGGGAAACATCTCTAGAGTTTAATGCCTGCATTTCTGGCTCTTATTCTATACAGTTTAAAAATTCTGGAATACTTGTAAACAGAGCATAAAATACGAACTGATTCCAAACACTAACCAGGAAAAATGCATTCTTTTTCTTTGTTCGAAGAGAACTAAAACGAACCGACGTTTCCAGTTTAAAAATACTCATGATTTTGACAGAAATTGTTAAGAAATGTTGCAGAGTTGCAGTTAAGTTCTCTGGAGAATGAATAACAGACTTAAAAAGAAAAGAAAGAAAAGAAAACGGTTAGTTGCTTAGAATTTGGAAATGTTAGAATTTTCTTTTTATAGCAGTTTGTAAGTTTTCTTGTTCCGAGATATACATATTTATTTTATATAATTCCTGTTCATTTCCTCCTACTTTTAGTTTATGATTAACTGATTTATATGAACTCTATTAAATACACGTGCGATTATTATACTTTAGTTTAAGATGGATGACCGTACTTTGCGCTATTGTAATTCTAAAATTCTTAAGAAATCAACTGAGTACAATTTAAATTAAGAACTCGAATAATTATTTTAATTTAGATTGAACATTTCCCAAACTTTTATCTTGAGAGATAAAATAAAAGTAAGCATCAGTTTGAGGTAAATAGAAGATCAGATATACGAATGGCCTTTACATTCATGGGACGTCATTGTCATATGATAACTGAAGTCACGTGTTGCTAGCCAATCAGTTCATAAATCCATGTGACGTCACAGTTTGGATACAATGAGCAAACTAATCGCTGTGATGAAAGCTTGTGTTTTGATTGGTTAATTTTTTTCGCTTGCACAGAGAAAGAGTTATTTACCCTTCCTTCTTTTCGCAAAGTGAAAATTCATTCTTTAATACATAAGCTATTTTGAAGTACCGTACACTGAATGTAATTTTACAATTAAGTATTTAATAAGTTTAAAATTAAATTAAATTGTAGCGAATTTTCACGCGTGTTGGCGTGAAGCTTTACCGAAGGAAGGGCCATCATTAAATAAACGGAAGGGCATGTATTTTATCCTTTCAGTCAATTACTATCAGTTTAATTCAACTTATGAAGAGAAAGTGAGTTTTAATCTACTCTAAATAGTATTAATAAGTAGATGCAGATACTCAGTTGTATCCCTTGAACTCCACCATGAGGTGTTCAACCTCTTTTTCAGGAATACTGACGATTCAAATGTCAAATCTATTTCAATCTAACAATACCTTCAATTGCTATCCTCTCTTTTTTCTCTTGCTTTCTCTCGAACTCATTTCACCCAACTTTTAATAGTAGCTCTAATTAACATAAATCGCGGTTTCTTTACAGAAAGATGTTCTCCAATCAAACAAAACGTATGAAAAGTATTTCTCCTTGGGGATTAATAGATGACCGCGAATAGAACCTGTTACAAAACTGAAGTGTTTTCTTCTCCCTTTTTTTTTCTTGAAAATTCCTTAAAATTTTAAATAGTATACATTTATTTAAACATCGGGTGTAGTTTTTTTTTTCTGTTTTAATTTTTTAATGACTGTTTGATAGAACTCCATAGTGACTTATTGGTGAACGATTTTGTATTTGTGAATCCAATCACTTTATTTCTATAACTATTACACCTCCCTTTGTGAGATATTCGACTCACCATTATCTTTAAAATGAAGCATTTCTCTTTCAACCTTAAGTAAAGTTACAGCTCTGAATTGAGATTTTCTGGCATTAAATCCTGAATTTTTTTAATGTGCTGCATATTGGCAGCTAAGTCTCTGCAGACACGGCAAGTCCCCAAACATGAGAGCCATTTCATGGTGGCACCATCTAGTGGCGGCACTCTCTACCAAATTTAGACGCTTGAGTTAATTTTTAATTCAAGCCTGTGTGGGATGCTAAATATTGTCGTGATTTTTTGCCGAGAGTACTAGAGCCAAATTGATACTTAAGGAATAGTTTACATGCCACATAATCATATAACGTGCTTACGATGGTCGCATCCAGAACATCTATCACCTCCAACCGGGATTGAGCTGTGGCCGAGGTAGGCAAGTAAGTGGTCAAGGCATCGGATCATGGCTAACGTGTCATGAGTTCGAGCCCAGTATTACTGAAGACCCGCCATGTAGGGGAGCGATGCACGTTAAATCTGTTGAGAGCTCAAACGTCCTCCAGTGGGTGTGGTGTGGTAGTTATAAGAGGGGGTGCCAGCCCAGGTGTCGTCCGCGTCACTTGACCATGGTTCAAAATTACGCGGTCCGTCGCCAAAAGCCCTCGTGTAGCTGAACAGTGCGACGTTAATATTCACTCATTCACCCGGGATTGATTTGGGCTTACGATGCGGGAACGCTATCTCTAAGCCTCCGAGCCGACAATAATTCCTGATCTTATTATCAGACTGTTACGGTTCCTCGGCAGGATCTTGAACAAAAGATAGATTTAAAATTTATAAGAGCTATTAAGAATTCATAATTACTGCATTTTTTCCCTCATTGATGAATACAAAAATAAGGCAAGTAAAATCCAACCATTTAATTTATCTTTCATTTAAAAAAAAGCAAAAATCTTGCTTAAAAAAATCTTATAAATCTCACAATCAATTCCAGCCTATAATCTGAAGCGCGAAAAAACTACCGACGAAAATTGGTTTCGCCAGTGAAGGAAAAATAAATAAATAAATAAAAATATATAAAAATAAAACCCACCTTAGCCTCCATTACAAAAGAACGCGCCATTAAATACAAAACACACGAAACTAAACATAAAAAAAAAGGAAGAAGAAATAGTGGCGAAGCCACCGAAAGCAGAAAGAAAGCCTAACTGTGATACCAAAGAAGCAGCAAGAAGAAATATGAAGGCGTGAAGGCAGATTATCCGTCATTATAACCAATAGTGCGGACACAATAGACGGTCTTAACTGAAGGTACTGGACGACATAACGCCGCATGGGTCCTCTATTCATCGGACCACCCTTCCTGGAACATCTTTTGGAGCGTTCTCTTTGTTCCGTTGCCCCCATGGGGAGGGTTAAAAAAATTGGTGGAGAAGCGCTGAGAAAAAAGAAAAGAAATATACTATTGGGCACTTTTCCAAAAGATTAATACATTGGAGATTTTCTTTATTTTTGTTCTAAGGTGAGATAGTTTACGAAAAATATTCTCTCTTCTTCGGCGGCCTGTTTTGTTACGGCCCATGAATGAACCATTTTGGCTCCTTATTGTTCTTCTTTATATCCGTCGGAGTTGCTTTTAGTCTTCGAGTGATGAAGTGAAGTGAAATGAAGTATCACTTGAGTTTGGGTTAACTTTTCTGCAAGTGGATTACTGTTTTGTGACTGGAGACCCGAAAAAAGGAATAAAATGATAACCGTTCTTGGTAACGGTGTTTCGTGGCAATTGGGACGAAATGTCATTGATTTGCATAACTTTAGCGAATAAAATTAAATGTACGAGTAACATATTAAAATATATGTAATTTTCCTTTTCTTTTTTTTTTTAAAAAATTTTAAAAAGACTTTTTTTGTTGTTGTCACATTTTTGTGTCACACAGCTGAAAAATCCGCTTCCTTTTGTGGATAGGACAACAGCGCTCCAATGCACACGTGCACCCCTAAATATTGTGGGGTCCTGTCTTCTGTCCACTCCCCAGCAACCCTTGACCGTGAGAAAACCCCACTCCACCCACGAGCCGGATGAAATTCGAGGTGTCAAATGAGACCGCCTCACCCCAGGAGAGAGCAGAAAGGGAAGTCCGCTGGAAAACATCGAAGAGAACGTTTATAGCTTCCACCCTCACGAATATCATATTCGAAATCATTCTGAAACAACTATTATTTTGAATAACTTCAATGTATTGTATATACGGTAATTAATGAACAAAACGTAATAAACCAGAATGTACCTGTGATGTAAATAAACCAAATATTGCTGTAATAAGCTGTGACGTAAATAAATTTATAACTCTCACGCTACCGTTAATTTTCTCAAGCGTCACATTGTGCTATGTTAAGAATAATTGGAAGAGACATCGAATTAAAGACAATCCAGGCTACGGATGATGGCGTTTCACAGATTTTTACAAAAAGCGTACCATTAGTTTTTGATAGAATATTCACTACATTTATTGATTTTGACCAAATTTTCAAATATATTATGTGAACAGTATACACCTAAAAAAACAACTGGGCATTTTTACTTGTTTGGCATTACCTATAATCATAGAATTGAAGATTCATGGTTCGAATTCAAAATGCTCATTAAAAAAGCTTGGGAACTGAGACGGTTCAGATTGTCCATTGGCAGGGACGTCTTAAGACTCTTTGAGGCCCTGGGCCCAGATAAATCTTAAAAACTTTTGAGGACCTGGGCCCAGATAAATCTTAAAAACTTTTGAGGACCTGGGCCCCTCTGCAAAAATAGGCCATACCTGAGATCTTTAAAAGTGGAGAGTACAAAAAACACGCATTGTCAAATACTTGTTCAAACGGTAATTGGAAACAAATTAATGTGCATGGCTCAACCGATGGCCGCATTTCGACTAAATGAGTTAAATGATTATTTATGGTGTTAGGCCTAGACATGGACAACGGTCATTACATAATAATACCGTCTTACCACTTTTGCCAGTTGACATGCAGTTTGAAATTATCCGGATTATGATATTAAGACAGAGTCGAGAACGAAACGAGGCCCCCATCGAGGGTGAGGCCCTGGGCCCGGGCCCAGTTGGCCCATGCCTTAAGACGTCCATGTCCACTGGGTATCTTTAATGCAAAGTGAAGCCAGTCAGTTTAGATCGATCCCAAATATACTACTGGCCATTTAAAATGCAAAACCGTGAACGATAAAAGATAACAAACTCATAAAATTCAAAAGATCATTAGATAGATGGATAACAAAAAAATATGATGGTGGCAAGATTGAAATAACAACCCCTTTCGACTAATGGAATACGTAGCAATCAGTAATTTGTGCACGCACTCACATACTCAGTAAAACAGTAAGTACTCGTTGCCAATAGTCATGTGAATAGAGCTGGTATGATCTTATAATAATTATTTAAGTAAATTAAATAATCATATGCGCCTTTCTTATTGTCTTAATTCGTTACTTTTAATATCATACGAACTGTTCCTATTCATTAACATCAAAATAATCTAGAGTGAAGAATTTGGTCACTGAAAAATCCTACAATGGACAAAACTGGAACAGTTGCAGATATTTAACAAGATTTCTCAGTTTTCTTACCTACCTATGCAATATTCCTTTTTGACCCGCAAAAAGCCAGTCAGCACCTAACTCGCAATACGGATAGAGACTCTAGAAGAACATTTGGACGCAGAAAAAAACCCCTTACATATTAGAGATAGAATCTAAAGTTCCAATTTATATTACCATCAGAAGGAAAGGAAAGCCGACACCCTCGCCATACTGGGCATAATCCTCACCCAGCCTCAATGCCCATCCTATTCGTGGTCCCCCAAAACTCAAATAAATTAACCTAGGTATTTCCAGCTGGCACAAACAGCACTCCAGAAATTACCCAATAGGAACAATGGAAAAGTCCATCAGCCACATCCTTACGTGGACAGTAAATGTCACAGCCTTTCAAATGAAGATCAATCACGACTATCTCATCATACACTTACGTCATATTGGTGTCTTCTTGTCTCTGAGATTACCACAGTGCGGGCATGAGATGACAGACGCAAACTACTTAAAGAATTACACAGCCCTCGATTATCAAAATAATAATGAAAGCCAACTTCTTACAAAAATCCGCTTCTTGGCGTCAATGTGTCGCCAAATGGCCCTACAACCAAAGATAGGTGTTGAATAGTAGTAGAGTAGGAGTTTTTATACGGTAAGAGTTGTGTGTGTGTGTGTACCCCTTAACCATTGTATATAATAATGTGATTCATTGCCAGATGTGCATTTTTAACGTAATTTTAATCAAAAGAAACCTATATGAGCCCATTATCTTTAGAATTCCTTTCAAACTGATCTGGGATCACAGTGGTCGAATGGTTACGGTCACGAGCTCAGGGGTGACATGTCATGATTTTGTGCACCAGTTTCACTGAAAGCCCGCTGTGCAGAGGAGCTAATGCATGTTTAATCTGTCCAGCCTCAAAATCTCCCGTTTGCCTGATGTAGTTCTTAGACAAACGGAAGTATTCAATGTTACTCTTTTAACCCGGCAACACTCGCGTGAAAAAAACGACCTAAAGTTCTTGCACAGGGTGTGTCAAACGCAAGGATGTTAACTTTGTGTTTTTACCGTAAAATTTGTATGCAAAGGTTAAAAAGGGAGAAAAGTAGGAAGTACCACATGTTTATTACATTTTTCACACATAAGTTTAGTTTTTCTGCTCTTTTTATAAGGGCATTCTGTGCATTGTTTATACACTCCTTTAATCGCGTCGTGAATGAATGCGATGTTTTCACTGGATCTTATTTTTTTTTTAAATCTGTATTTTTTTTCATACTAAACATGTAGGAGTAAACTGCTTTATTCTTTAAATTTAAAAATTTTTGAATTTCTTTTTTATTTTCTCTTATTTTGTTCCAGCAATAGTGTTTTTTTTCAAAAGTTCATTTGAAAGTGGATAAGATGTGTACCAGTTATCTCCTTTAAAATTACATTCTTCTCATATGTTTTTGTGTCCCTACATATAAAGCATTTATTTTCAACAGTGTCTCCCTTTTCTAAATCTGGATCGATTTCAGTGGAGGAATCATACTTGCTGTTGTACTCTTCATTTGCTCTTTCCTCATCATAACCGCGAATAAAATTTCTTCATCCGAATATACTGTTGTACTATATCTATTAAATACTGTATTTATTAAATTACTTAACTATCACATTTCTCCATCATAACTATAATAATTCGCCATTGAACAAGTAAGATTTTAAAGCGTACTCTCATATTAAAAAATGTAACTCAGCTTCACGCGCAGGGTGTGACACCCCCGAGTGAGTGGTATCCAAGGATCTAATTTAAAAATTCGCTGACAGGTTTGATCCTCTTAAAGGTTATGTCCTTAAAGTCAGCTAGACCAGGAATCATCCATTTTCCAAAAAAGGTTTAGCAGGAGCGTTGTAAAAAGTTAGACGGTGGGTATGACACACCCTGCGCGAGTAGTGCCGGGTTAATGTCAATAAAAGTCCTCTTGTGAGGTTGGTGGAAGACCCCTGACCCGCCAGGGTGTTCTTCCTCTAAATTGAGGTGGAACCGAGCTAAGAAAATTGCACTGTCATCTGTAAAGTGCTCAAAGCTACAGCCAACGACAGACGTGCATGTAGAAGTCCAACTTCTCTATATATCTAGTAACTTTCTTTCCTTCCCTTCAGGAAGGACACAACAACAACAATATTTCGATATTACGATATCATTCGAAACGGATGGCCGTGGTTGCCTAATGGTCATGGTCACGAAATCGTATTAGGTGTGTTAGGTGTTCCAGCTCTGGTGTCACAGAAAACCCACCGTGTTGAGGGGGCCGATGCACGTTGAATCTTTCGAGGCTCAAAGCACTCCTGTCTGTGTGGTAGTTTGGAGAGAGGGTGCCAGTTCAGGTCTTTTACTCGTCACTTGATTGAGGCTCAAAATTATGAGGTTCCTTACTAGTAGCCCTTGTTCTGCTTTGAAGTGCAACATTAATTAACACTCATTATTCAAAATGATTTTCCTAATATTGTGCTTATTATCTAAAAGTCTAAGCTCCGTTGCAAAGATAATTAAAAATCAAAACATTTGCGCTTATCTGCGATATGCATCTATTGCATTGTGAAAATTCTGAGCATAAAACCGACCCGAAGCACATTTGCAAAGGTACAATAATGAGTAGCTTTCGTTTCCAGAAAACAAATTCTTCAGTGCGCGGAATTTTCGAACGTTTCTTCAGCACTCTCAGGGGTATTCTCGTCTTCGCTGTAATTAACCCAAAAGGCTTAATTACCTAAATTTTTTTCTCTTCCCCCCTCGAATTCTTTAAAACCCTTCACCTTAATGTAAACAAGGACGAAAATTTAATTAAACTTCACGTCGAAACAGAATAAACATTAATGCCTTTTTCCATCCAAAACCTCCTCCAAATTCTCCTGGATGAGAAAAAAAAAGGAATTCGGGACTCTTTATCATTAAGATCAAATTACGCCATCGACCTTAATGTTTTATTTAGCGTCGGAATAAATATTTCTTTTTAAAAAAATACATATTTAAACTATCTCAAATACTTTGGAAGAATGTTTGGAAAACCACTTTGGAGTATTATTTTTTTCATGCAAAAGAGAAAAAGTAAATTGATTTTCCAAGCAATTTGAAAAAAAAAAAATTACTGATGATTTAAGACCTAAATGTTTGGTTGATGTTATAAATTATTTAAGTGTGCCTATGTAAAAAGTTATTAAAATTATATATATTTTACGAGTGTCTAGGGCTTACTGAATCTTCCCAAAGATTTTTATAAATAAAAAATTATTACGAAAGTCTTACATTTTCTTATAAGTATTAAAATATATTTTGCAATATTTATTATGTATATATATATTATTACAATCAATATTAAATTATTATTTAAACTTTTGAAAAAGGTCTTTTTTTTTATAATGGCATCATTCGTTATTTTAGTCTATTTAGACAAAACTCATTTTTAATTTAATTAAGAATTTGAATGAATACTTTATCTTGTTTTTAGATATTTGTAGTCAACTGCAATTAAAGTTTATAATAAAAAAATGTGAATTAAAAAATTACAGAAAAGGCGAAAGTAAAGAAATGAATTCCCTCTTGAGAAGCAGGGAGAAAATCAGATAAGAAATTCAAGAGAATATTTCACCTTCTTTTTAGATATTTGACGTTGACTAAATACGATTAAAGTTTGACAATTTTTTTAAAAAAATAATTATATGAATTTAAACAAAGTGCTACGAATAGGAGACATAAAAGGAAAATAATCATTCAGATGACGCAATGCAAAGCTAAAGCAACAATTTTTTTCTTAAATTATTTGAATACTTTTAAACAAAAAAGTCGACCTGTATTTTGTAAGTAGGTTATTTTTTTTCACAATTTTAAGAGATAGTAAGTAGCACAGAGAAAGAGAGATAACGGCATAAAACCTTAATTTAGAGTTTTAATATTTCCTTGCATTCAACTACTACATTGGGAAGATTTTTTTTAGCTGATACAAAAACCAAAATTAATTTTTAATGAAAGCATATGTTTAATGAGTCACATGGTTAGAAGAGTTCTCTTCAGTTAATGAAACGACACTCTCTCTCTAGTGCAACTTGAACGAAACGAAACTAAATTAGTGCTCAATATCAGTGGGAACTAAAATATGATCTGTATTCCTCATCACAAAAGTAGCGGTAGCACCGAATTATTATATTCATAAACTTCACTGAGCTCTGATTTCTACAAAAACGTATAAAATGGAACTAAAGTAATTTTATGTGAACATTTGGGAGATGTGCCAACATTTCGTTACTTAACTGGAGTTTAAAATTATGAAATCCGTTGTTAATAGCCATCATATACCTTTTATTTCAGCCTTCAATCAAACCAACAATATCATTGAAATGCTTTAGTTTTAATGTTAGTGACCAGGGAGTCCAGCGATTTCCGTACGAGTTGCTTGTCAAAATGGTGATTCCACTAAAGACTCGTCACACGGAGGGTTAATACAGATTATATCTAATGAGGTCCTTACATTGTCGTGGTCAGATATAAAGAGTGAATGTTAGAAATTAGTTGTTGACTTCATTAATCGACCGCATTTCAAAATTTCGAGGTGTGTTGTATGAGGTTCAAGTACCTTTGTATTGAGCAGGATTAGACAAATACAAGTATTCAATACAACGATTTTAATGATACGATTGTGACGGTTCTATCCAAAACCTTTTCACTAATAATCCTCTTGGGGGAATTTATGGTCTTTAAAAATCACTTTATTATAAAACTCCTTCTCGAAGAAGAAGACGTAATTATATGTAAATGAAGTCTACTATGTATAGTCTAGGCTTTCAGGTTAGAGAAAGAGAGATAGGATTGACTGCTAGCGGAACAGAGATTAATCAAATATAATGTGAATCGTGGATATTTGATAATTGAATTACTTAAGGTGACGAATTGTCCCTGGAGATTGAATCTAGATTAAATAGCGAAGAAGTCAGAGAAATATTGAATAAAGTAAGTGTATTAAACCTTAAAGTATTCTCCATAGCTCGCGTACCTCGTTAATTGTCTTTACATTTATTAATTGGGTGCATCTCTTATACCTGATCGACTGAATTTGAGTTGTGGTCAATATTGTCAGTATATTAGATTGTTTTTGAAGTATGGCTAGTCTTCCTTCCAATTCTCCCACACCTTTAGGCACTCAGAAAAGATTTCATTCGAAACTATTGGCCACTGTAGCCTTACAGTCATGGTCACGAACTCGTAGCTGGTGTGTTAGGTGTTCGAGCTCTGATGTCACTGAAGACCAACCGTGTAGATAGGGCTGATGCAAGTTAAACGTTTTGAGGCTCAAAGCTCTCCTGTTGGTGTGGTAGTTTGGAGAGAAGAGAACCAGTTTAAGTGTCGTCTTCGTCACTTGATCGAGGTTCAAAATTATGAGGTTCCCTCAGAGACGTCTTAAGACCTCTTGAGGCCCTGGGCCCCTACACAAATGTAGGCCTCACCTATGACCCATAAAAGTAGATAGTGCATAGCATTCGTTGTGAAATACTCGTTCAAAACCCGAAACAAAAAATGTGTATGACTTACAATCGCACAAACCAGCTTGACCGATTGCCGCCATTAGACTGAATGAGTAATGATAGTATATGGTGGTAGGCCTAGGCCTTTACATGGATGACGGTCATCTCATGTAGCCAGTGGTCGTATCATCTGAAATTACCAGTTTTTCAGAGAATACAACCGGAAGGAACATTTGACCGTAGAAATTATTCGAATCATGATCTTATTAAGGTTGAGTCGAGAACTAGGTGAGACCCCCATTGTGCCTGGGGCCCAGGCCTTAAAACGTCCCTGGGTTCCTTACCAGTACCCTCTTGCTGCTTTGAAGTGTGACGTGAAGAAACACTCATTCATTCGAAACGAATTTTAATTCTGAAAAAATCTATTATAATCAGCCATTTTGTTTTTTGTTTCCATCTTAAATCTTTCTCTTCAAAAACTTTCAAAGCTGATTCATTTCGTGGGGGCGAAAAGAGTGAGAGAGAGAGAGAGAAAGAAAAGCAAAAAAAGAGTGCAGTAAAACTAATCCAGCATTCGTTATCAACAACAGACAGTAATACGACTTCCTCTCCGAAAAAAAAACCTCTGTGTATAATTCGCAGTTTGTTCTGGGTTCCTTTCCCTACAACACAAGAAGAAAGAATTCCTTTTCGCACCTTCTTCCAGACGATGACGGACGGTAGACATGGCCTTTTCTTCTTCTTTTAGTCTTGTCTCAACCAAGATACTTTGTTGTTGGAAGAGTTTAGGCAGAACACATTCCTTTGGAGAGGTTTTTTCGGGTGGCAAGGTGAACGCACCGATTTATTAAGCCTTGTTCAGTGAGGCTAAATTTAGCGATGCGGCTCACGAGATCGGCTTAAAGGTTACGTCTTTGCCACCTGTGGTTTGGAACAAGGGATATTTGGTCTTGAAATAGCCTTTTTGTTGATGGAGTGTCGATAACATGGATTTTCTGCACCTAATTGCGTGTGGGATGTGTACGGTTATTTTGGTTTTCGTTTATATGGTGAACGCTTTTTTTAAGACTAGCCTACCTTTAAATAAGGGTGTGGCATACCAGGTATATTTTTAAATGTGCTGTGTAGGTCATCATTGAGATATTTAGCTCAAGTAATTAATACCTTCGCCCCTAAGTCTTACATGTGTTTAATATGAATTAAATAAAGTACTTGATTGATTGATTGTTTAGTAACTGCCTACTTTGAAGCATCTTGATGCGTCATGAACTGGAGTGAATGAAAGCAGTGGCACACACAAGGGGGGTATCTTCAGGACCGGACCCCCACCCACCCCCATAGCCCTTGATTTTTTTTCGATTGATTATAATCCTATGTATACATTATCACGGGTCTATTGGAATTTTTCTTACTAACAGTCCTCTTGGGGGAAAATGGGTCTTTAAAATTTTTTCTATTGAAAGCCTTCCTTCGAAGAAGAACATGTGGGTATGTAAATTAAGACTTGTATATAAAGATTAAACTTTCAAGTTCTAGAGAGAGAGGTTATATATATATAAATGTACTGCTTCGGCTAGCAGTGATTGATTAAACATGAAGTGAGGCTTGGATATTGTAGAATATTGTAATATTAATGTTGATGATTTGTTAGTTAGGAATCGAATTAGATTAGGTCGCTAAGAATTAGAAGATATTTGTGTAGACTTAAGTGATCTGATTATTTAAAGTTTTCTCGTATCTCGTCTACCACGCTATTGTTTTCCATATTAGGTATTTGGGTTCATCTCTTGACTTTTGTTAATAGAATTTGTGTTGCTGTTCATAACTGAGAATAAATTGAAGTTCTCTTGACTATGTCTAACCTTACAACAGTACGTAAAATTTAATTATGTATTCTCTATTAATAATTAATTTTCTACTGTTTTTTGTTTTCGAAAATCGACAAAACCAAAAGAATATCTTGGGCGGCGCATTGGAGCATGATACGAGCATGGTGGACACCCTGTATTCCTCCCTTGAAAAATTCCTATGTGCGCTGCTGCTTGAGAGTTATATTGACGTCGCCCTCTAAAACAACATAAGGTCTATTGGTGACGGACCTCGTAATTTTTAACCACGGTCAAGTGACGAAGATGACACCTGAGCTGGCACCTCCTTCTCCCAACAGGCCTCAGTAACATAGTAGTCAATGTCACTGACAGTAGCATAATGGAGAATACTAGGGACCCTTGCAAAGTCGGGTTTGGGGCCCACAGCCTGATCTTACAAAGGATCGCAAGACCATAACATAAAATAGGCTTTGGCCCCTTAGAGTCTTGCCCCCCCCCCGCGACGAAGGGGTTACGGGTGTATACGTTACGCCACTGGTCACTGACTCGTGGCTTGTATGTCAGGAGTTCGAGCCTATCACCGCTGAAGACCCGCCGTGTTGAAGGGGGCCGACACATGTTAAATATTTCGAAGCTCAAACGTCCTCTGTTGGTGTAGTGAGAAAGTTAGGAGAGAGGGAGTGCCACAGCTCACAGATGTTGTCTTCATCATTTGACGTTTGTAAATATCCTTGCGAGGTCTGCCACCAATAGACTTCGTGTTGCATAAAAGTGCGACGTTGACAAGCACTCATTCACTGAAGCAGCATAAGATACCTTGTAACTTTGAACCAAGGCCAGTGTATGAGGATGACGCTTGAACTACCATTCCTCTCATTCAACTACCACACTACGTCAGTATGTGAACTTAGAGCATCGATTACTTTATCGCGTGGTATCGCCTTTATTGGACGATAAAAGGCTTGAAGTTAAATATCAAGTACTGCTACTGTAATTTTGAGAGATCAGTCAGTAAGAAAAGTTGCGTGGGAGTTCAAATATTTGAGATACAATAATTTTCCTTAGAAATGTTTATAATTAATATTCTTCCTCACTTCAATGTAAAATTATACTGAAATATGTTGGTAGGTCTCCCCTTAAATATAAATTTCTTTTACATTGTAAAGCAAAAATACCTCACAACCACTTTTAAAAATAATTACTTTAAGATTTAATTATTTTTATATTATAAGGCTGTAATGTCTCTTACCTTGAAAGCACACACAATTAAGGTTTTTTAATCTTTAAAAAAATTTCTGAAGTACTTTTTAGTAATCTGTCGTATTTTCTGTTTTTTGGTTTATTGCTTAATTTTTTTTGAAAAATGGGTTGTTGTAGTATCTATATGGTATCATAAAAATTTATGAGGTATTTGTTTTTGTTTTTTGATAGTTATTTTTGATTTTCAAATCTTGTGGTCAATATCGGATAATAAAACTCCATGAAAATAGTTTGGCACAAAATAAGATAAGATCTCTCGAAAGATTAAATCTTTCTCTCTCTTTGTAAAATTTGTTGTAAATTTTAAAAAATTATGAAAATTAAAATTATATTGTTCATGATAAGTTTAAGTTTAGCCAACCTTTAACTTTATCACTCGAGCATGAATAGTTTCACATTTGTTTAAAAACGCTTAGTTATGAACATGTTCTTTTTTTTCAAAAAGAAATTTGACAACTGAATTTTTTTTAAAATTAATATTATTTATTTGCTATATGACGTTTTGTTTTTTTCTATTCTATAGTATTTAAAAAATTCAATTGGAGAAACTTCTTTATTGATAAGAATCGGTAAATCTCATCATCCGGAATTAAATAATCATATAATTTAAAGACATTTATTCATAATTTTGTAGTTCTGTTAAAATTTTGATTGAAATATTTTGATTGATTGCTTAAAAATATTACATTAGAAATAATAAGAAAGTTACTACTCCGAGGCCGATGCTTAAATTCGCACCCCAATCTGATGATTGTCACATCATATTAATGTTAGGACTCTGAATATTTAAACATCTATAAAAGTCCGGCAATATCCGTGCGATGTATGCCTTTTGAAGTATATAGAAATTAATGCTCTAAAATATTTGAATTTCGGAATTGAAAGAGGAAGAAATAAAGGCTTCATAATACCGTAAAATCCGGCGTATAACACGCACTTTTAACACAAAAAATAAAATCGAAATTTTCGTGTGCGCGTTATACACCGGGTATAAAAATGGGAATTTTGAAAATAAAAAAAATTATCTTAGAAAAAATTAGGCTTCTGTATATCAAAATACTCTTGATTTAAAATAAATGACATTCCTCATGAACTTAAAGAGTTGTAGTTCTAGAAGGCTTTGAATAATAAATCGAATAAATGATTTCAAAACATTAGAGCATTATGCACGTAAATTTCAGGGTTCTTCGTAAGAAGGGATGCGCGTTGTACGGCGAATATACCTAAAAATTAAAAATTGCACCACCCTGAAAGAATTGGTGCACGTTATGTTACGGATTTTACGGTATATAAAACTAAAAATAGAGCTTTCTCTATTCACTTTTACTTACATCGAAAAGTATTCAAATGTTGTTTCTCCCCCCCCCCTCTTAGTCATTGTCTCTCTATTCTTTGTTTTGAAAATAGAATGTATGTGCCATATACCTAATTTTCTTAGAATTTATGATGTAATTTCAATCCTTTGTCAAATTTAACGGCTTTTGCCACTTTTGAAAATTCAAGGATCAGTAAAAAGAAAATACTTGTAACAAATTCTATTCTTTCGTATTTCAAATTGGTCTGAGACTTTTAAAGGGGACTCGTAGACAAAAGGAAACTTTAAATAATATTCTTATGAATACACTAAAACCAACACGACTTCTCGAAATCGTGTGGAATTCACGTGTGAATTTTATGTTCTGTATTGTTTCTAGAATGACTATTCTACCTTTAAAAATGTTAAACGCAGCTTTACGACTTTTTTTACTTTATAACCTTCGTGTTATTTTCATATTCTGAAAAAAGAAAAAGTGTGATTTTCTTATTATGGTATTTTTTTTTTCATTTTACATTCTTGCGTGATTATCATATTTTAAAGGACAAATAATTTTCGTGAAATTCTTTCCTTTCTTAAATAGGGTATTTTCAGACTAACATGGATGTTTTCAAGCCTTCTTTGACGGTAAATGTAAAAAAAAGCGAAAATAAATAAATTAATTAAAATGAATTTATTAATTTTCGATGACTTAACATACTAATATTTCCTTATTATTGCTGGTATATTTTCAGCTTTAAAATATCTCATCTGTTTCATGGAACAAGATTACCAACTATATATTTCCCTTTTTAAAGTTTTTTTTAAAATTTATATTAGTTTAAAAATTAGTTTTAAATTTGTATTAGTTTTTTGTTTTCTCTTATTTCTTCATTTTAACTGCTGATAATCATGCTTTATAGTCCATTTTGAATAATATAATAACTGTAAATTCATGATAAAAAATGGGTTACCCATAATAACTTCCGTAACTTTTATCATCGTGAAGCAAAACAAGTATCAATACAAATAGATCAAAGTGATATAAATTATGGTGTTAATGGATTTACATTGAATAACTTAATCAACATAGTTAATGAACTTCTAAAGCCAGTGGCGCACACAAGAAAGGGGAAGGGTCCATGGGTCCCGACCCCTCAATAGTACCTGATTTTTTTTCTCGATTGATGATAATCCTAAATATAGGGCGTACAATTTTATTATTTGTTACTACTAATATATTTTATTAAGTAATGTTAATTATTAATTCAATTATTTACTTTTCACTGTTTTTTGTTCCCCAAATCGACAAAACCAAAAGAATATGTTTGGGGCTAATCGAGGTATCATACGTGAATGGTAGACTTTCGAACCTGCCTACCCTCCCCAACTTTGAAAAAATTTTGTGGCATCACTGTCTAAAATAGTAACTTTTTCCATTATTATTATAGTTATGATTATTATTATTGCAGAATCATATATAGAATGATCTTATTAATTTCTTCTCAAAGTTTCCTTTGAATAGGATTATTAGTTCCAGAGATAACTGGGGAAAACTATTGTGAGGGGCCATATACTACAATTCTTGCAGACAAACAATTTATAATATCTTCTCGGTTTCTTAACATTGCTTGATGATTGGACCGATAATTAATATTTATTGTCTAAATATAACCTTTTTAAGTTCCGATCATTAGATTAAATATTCAATATTTCCTGAAATATAAGGTGAAATAAAATTAAAATTTAGATTTCGGGGTTTTTCCATGTAAATCATTCAAATGTATAAAAATTTTGGTTATAGTGTGCTTTTGTGTCGTAACTATATTTAGCAATTTTACATAATATTTCGTTTTAAAACTTTTTATGTCTTCAGATTCGAAGAAATCTGCCATTTAGCGCAAAAGGCTTTAAATGGTGTTAAGTTAGACATTTCTTTTATATTAGGGAGATCTTTTTTAAATACCTTTAAAATTACAAGAAGAATTTTGCAAAGTTTGAAGTACAGGCTAATGTAAAACATAAAATTAGGTGCCTTAAGAATGGAATCTCGTAGCTCAAAAGTCAATTATTTATTTTAATAAGTAAATTAATTAACCCATGAACCTCATAACTTAATTTCTTTTGATCTGTAGATATTTTTTTTTTCATTTTATTGAAGAAATAAAATAATTCCCGTGCACTACAAGTATCATACGGGGCTTTCAGAAGTGAGTAAAACAAACAGAATAAGATAAATAAAAGTGAATAACCAAACAAAAATTACGTAATAATGAAATTACAAAAACAAAAGCATTACAAAATAAAACAATCACGAAACAAAAACAATAAAATGGAATTATTCAAATAGAGAAATGAAAAATTTACAAAAATTTACAAAATCAGATCAATGAAGGTACAAAATAAAGTGAAAGAAGCTTTACTTGGAACAGGTCGGAAAACGTTAGGAGGCCAGTTGGTTTTCAGAGCATAAAGTTTTGCTTTCAGGTATTTTCTCTCTTAAATTTTGAACATAAAGGGATAAAATACTCCACACTTAGCACCCCATCAACATTACAGTCACAAAGATAGGAAGGAAACAGGTTAAATCTATTGAGGTACACTTTAAAATTATTGCGTCCAGAGAGGAATTGCGTGATTTTATATAATTTGTAGAAAAGTGATCACAAGATAGCCTTTGTGAAATGGTTGGAAAAAAATTCTTTGTCGAAAAATAATGTATTGAGTGTTCCGTTAATACTGATACCTTTTTTACCTGTTGCGATGAAAATTATCAAAAGGGACTAATGTTTTTTTGACAACTTTACATAGCATGAGTGTTAGATAATATATATATCCTTAGAAATAGTTAATTCAACCTCAGCTAAGAACGAAACCAGTGTCATAAAATTTAAAGCTTTTTATTTTTTTCTTAATTTTTTTCCCTTGTAAAATATTGACTAATAAATAAATAAAAGCTTTATGTTTTGAATTTTAAAAAATATTTCAATTTTTTTATACCTTTTGCTTGATTTTTTAAAAAAAAAATTAAAATAAGTTATATATGTAAAAAATTTAAATCAATTCCTACTTAGGTCAACAAAGAAAATTTTTATTTTAGTTACTTTTTATGAAATAATTACAATTAATATATAAATATGTATATACATATGACAGAATCACACTATTAAGTGGCAAAATAGAAAGCGATTTTCCTTGTAAGTTTCTCTATTCTTCTTTATAGGGTGTTGGGCTATTATTTTTGTTTGTTACTATTTATTCATTAATTAAATTTAATTATTCCTTTCTTTATAGGGTGTTGGGCTATTATTTTTGTTTGTTACTATTTATTCATTAATTAAATTTAATTATTCCAATAAAATACTATGGTAAAAAGAAATCACATTCTCAGAACCCACGACTTTTGCATTATAAGTCCAACGCGCTGTCCATTGCGCTACAGGGACAAAACGTGCGATTTTACTTTTTATATATGGTGTTGGACCATTATTTTTGTTTTTTACTATTTATGCATTAATTAAAAGATTAATGAATTAACATTTGAAAGAGATGGAATGTATTGGAAGAGTGTGAACTAATAGTAGGAATTGAAAAACAACAATTTTTTCCCCCAATATCACTTAACGGCCGAATAACAATTTTTCTGAAGCACTCCCTAGTTTATTTCATTTACCATGAATGAGACTTCCCATGTTGTTCTCCCCCTATCATTTTTCATGAAGTTGGTTCCATAAAAATATCCAGCACAAACAGGCAAAAATTAATTATGCATGCCTTTGAGATTTAATTAAGCTCTTGCCTGAATTAATAACTCGTCATGGACTGCGTTTATCAAATTGATTATTTTTATTTCATTCATTTAGTCATATTTTCTTTTCGTGGAGTATTCTAATAATTTTCGTCCTTAAATACGTTCTATTTTTAATGGAATTTTATACTCAATTGAAACTATGACAAGATTTTTAATGATGTTTCACTGTTTTAGTTTCATTTTAAACTAAAAATATTGAAAATTTTAATTATTTTGATAAAAGTTTCGCGACCATGACCACTCAATAACCACGGTCACAGTTAAAGAATTGTATTACATTAATTATAGTTTGTCGATGAAAACTTGAATTGCCCGTTTTATGCCAAATGCCGGGTTGTACTATTAAAGTTTTAAGGGACTCAACCTGTGTGCTTTATTTTATAATACATTTATCATAAAAACACAGTAGAAATGCCTAAAATAATTGACAGAAATTTTCAAATTATAATTTTTTTAATAATTCTTATAAATTAAAAAAATATTTTTAAAAGAGGAAAGGAAAAGGAAAATTAATAGTTTTATTGCTTATTACATTTAGCAAAACATATGCTATTAAAAATTCAACCTATCTATCAAATGCATAATTTGAAAAGTTTACTCGATAACGTGCATTGACATCTACATAGTATAAATAATCATAGTATTTGTGGTACTTACGTACTATCGCAACAATGCCAACGTTCAAGATAACTCGCCAAATTGGCAACCTCGATTTCACAAGCGTAATTAGCGCTGAATTGCCAACCATGTGCTTCGTTTCATATAATGTTGCCAATACGGTTGTGATAATACGTAAGTGTTGTATTTGCTTTATAAATAAATTTGTAATGATCTTGCCTCCACGCCTAAAGGTGTGGAAGAATCGGAAGGAAAACTAGCCATGATCGATAAAATTTCAATTTGCTCACAATATTAACC
The DNA here is from genome assembly GCA_019973975.1 of Trichonephila clavata. Lineage (NCBI taxonomy): Eukaryota > Metazoa > Arthropoda > Arachnida > Araneae > Nephilidae > Trichonephila > Trichonephila clavata. The sequence goes on along the minus strand of BMAO01010644.1, from coordinate 51,036 downwards.
ACAACAAATTCAATCTATCAAGCATAAGAGATGCACCTAATTAATAAATATGAAGTCAATTAACGAGGTACGCGAGATATGAGAACACTTTAATGTTTAATACACTTACTTAATTCAACAGCTCTGATTTCTCCACTATTTAATCTAAATTCACTCTCCAGTGACAAATCGTCACCTTAAGTAATTCAGCTATCAAATATTAAATATCCTCGATTCTCCTTTAATTTGATTAATCACTGCTTCACTAGCAATCTGTCCCATCTCTCCTCTAACCTGAAAACCTAGACCAGGGGTGGGCAGACTTTTCCAGAGTGCGGGCTACTTCTGATATTTTCAAAGAGTTGCGGTCCACCCTGTGTCAAAGGCGGGGGAGGGGTCCACGGGTCCAGACTCTCCCTCTCATAACCATTTTCTTCCGATGCATTATAGTCCCATGTATATAGTATGTAAAATGTAATTAAATATTTGATATTAGTAATTTTTTATTTATTAATGTTAATTATTTATTCAGTAATTTATTTTTTGCTGTTTTTTGTTCCCGACAATCAATCAAAAAAATATGTTTTGCTGCGTATTGGGGTATGATACGAGAATGGTAGACCTTCAACCCTCGACCCCCTTCCCTTTAAAAATTCTTGTGTACGCTACTGCCCAATGTCGTAGGTGTGATGAGGTAAGGAAAAGAGTTTATTATTGTAACTTAATAATAAGTACGGAATATATTTGTGTACTTATACCTACAGAACTAAAATAAAAAACAACACTTTTAAAACCGCGTTTAAAGCAAAATGCGATACAAACTTGATAATAATAGCCCCAAATATAATTATATCAAACGATACATTTATTATGAAACAATTCAAAATACATTAAAGAAATAAAATATTTTTATCTAAAGTTAGTTTTCGTGGTTATAGTCAGTAGAAGACTTAGTCTGCATACTGTCAGCCAATCTTGAATTTTCCGTATATAATTATTAACTGGTAAAATTTTTAGGCGGTCACCCCAAAATGTCTTGGCGGTCCACCGGTCGATCGCGATCGACGTAATGCCCACCCCGGGCCTAGACACTAAATAGTAGTCCTAATTTGCATGTTCACGTTTTCTTCTTCGAGGAGGAGCTTTATAATAAAATAATTTTTACCAATCAGAAATTCCCCAAGAGGACTGTTGGTTAAAAGAGCGCGGATAGAACCGTCACAAATTGAGAATTTGAATAAATGACGTCAAATTCAAGAACGTGTAACTTTCAGATGAATCAATTGTTAGTTTAAAATCAAATCAGCAAAACCAGTGTCATCAATAGGATTCTTGAACATTTTTAAAATGAGTCTCCCACCTACACACGAGGTATCTTGAAAAACAAAAAACAAAAAATGAGTGAATTTGTCGGTAGTAAAAAAGAGCATCCTCTAAGAAATGGACGCCAATTTTCAAAACTTGCTCGAATTGGCCACACATACAACCAATGAAATAACTCACATTGTGGGGTGCATCTTAAGCACTTTTCAATCTCCCTCTCGAACCGTCTCCCACCCTCCAAAAAGGGAAAAAAAGGAGGAAAGGAAATAAAAAAAAATAAATAGGAAAAAGTAATAAAAGAAAAAAAAAGTGTTTCGTCCCAGCTGTTTCTGCCACGCTGCTGCTACAATAGCCCCAACTTCAACTCTCTCCTACGTCGTATGACGACACAATGTTATTGATCGTACCAAAGCAGAACAACCAAGAGGCAAGATATATACAGTGAGAAGAATCATCAAAAAAAAAATACCAAAAAAAGTAAAAAAAGAACCCAAGACAGAACGTATATATAAAAGAGGACTCCTCTTTTCAATGCTTGTCCTCACTTTTGCCCAAAATTCGATTTACAAAAAGCGAAAGAAAAAAAAAGTTTGTAACCACACACACACACAAAAAGGTGAAGAGACTGAAAAAAAATGTACCCGAACCTTTGTTCGGTATGTTTGCTTATGAAATATCGGGATTAGTGTGGTGATTTTTTTTTCTTCTTCTCAATTTTTTGGCACGTTATTGTGTTCTTTGTGAGTGGTTCACTGGACGCACGAGTTTTTGGAGAAGAGTTTCACAAAAGAAGGGCGGGAAAAACGTTTCTCACCGTGTGAATTTAGAGGGAGTGTAAGAGAGAAAGAAAGTTTAACGCAGATTTTACATAATAATATATTTTCTACGTTAAATGATTCATTTTCGGGAAATATGGATGAAGGTGAAGGAATTGAATTTGGTGCTAGTTGCTATGAATTACATTTGAAGGAATGATAGCAATTTTTCTATTCCTGCTGCTATTTCAGTTCCTATTTAAATATTTTCTTAGGTATAGCATTAGAAAAAAAAATTTGTCGACTGAGTTTTGATCACTGAATATTTAAAAAGAAATTATTTATAACCCCCTCCCCCAAATAAGTTTTGCCATTCCTCCTTTTCTTCATAAACGTGTTTATTTTTTTGTGAAAAGCAGGATATTAAATTATAAATGTTTTTAAAATAATTATTTTTGTTTTGAATTAGATTGTCACAAAATTTAAAGGGTGAATAAAACAATAAAAGTAAATTGAAAAACGCGTTTTATGTTTATTACGCGACAAATTTGAAGGGAAAAACATATATGTCACATACAGTGGCGCACACAAGGGGGGTGTCCTAGGGGTCCAAGCCCCCCTTAAGTCCTTGAGTTTATTTCGATTGATGATAATCCTATATATATATATAACGTAAAATGTAATTTAGTACTTGTAAGCAACAGTTTATTTTATTAATTATGCTAATGATTAATTCAATAATTTACTTTTGACTCTATTTTGCTAACAAAATCGACAAAATCAGAAGAATCAATTGGTGTTGTTTTGAGGTATGATACGAGTTGGGGGGGGACTTTCGACCATGGACACCCCCCTTGAAAAATGTTTGTGTACGCTTCTGGTCACATATCACTTTGTACGTATCTTCATATAGCTTTCGGCTCGATGACTTGGAGGTAGTGTGCTCGCTCCGTAAGCCTAAGGTTACGGGTTCGAAAAAGAGCTTCGCTCATGCATATCTGGTTATCGTGACGTTCACAAGCAACTGACCAATTAACCAAGCAACTGACCAACTAATTCAGCTTAGGAAGATGCGCGCTTTGGGTTATGATGAGTAGCAGTGAATGGGCTAAATTCATGTGACGTCATAATCACATGATAATTTTAAACCATGTGTTTTTAGCCAATCAAGTTCAAAAATACATGTGACGTCATAGTCACGATAAATGCAATTATCTATTTTCAGCAAATCAGTTCATGCACTTCGTTGTTGCCAAATTACCCTTTTTACAGAAACTTTTTTTAAAAAAATTAATATTTGTCACTTTATTTAAAAGTGCATGTGTAAAACAAGATTTTTTTTTTCCTTTAATTTTAAAATCTTTTTGCAGATAATTTCTTCTTTTTTTAACTCTTGAGCATCTTTACCCAAGTATGCAATTTGAAATTTTACCTAAGTTTTACAAATAGAATAAAAAGTACGAGCTATATATATATAGTTTATTGTCCGTTTTGAATTCAATGTAGAACACGTGTTTATATTATCATGTGACCGTCAAGAATTTAGTCCATTGTGTGAGAGCATTTAAAAAATTTCTCTATGTATGCAATGAGAAATCAAATGCTTCCATGTGGAATTTAATTATTTATTTTGTTTGGAAGTCCTCACTCATATATTTCATATATAATTGACATATTTTTTAGGGCAGCTTTTTTATGCGGTCCCTCCCCACCGCATAAAAAAATTTTCTGTATTATGTCGACAAAGTTGTTAGTTATATGTAAGTATTTATGAAATTTTCGTATATTTTTTGTGCGGTTTTTTTATGCGGTCTTTATCTACCGCACAAAAGCAGGTTTTACTATACTCTTTTTTTAAAAAACTTTTTAACTATTTCTTGTTTTTAGATTCTATGCTTTCATTATTCACTCACACACTATATCTAGGTTTCAAAAGATAAGAGCATTGCACAAGTACAATTCAGGTTTCTTCATTAAAAAAAAAAGGGTGCGCGTAATACGCCAAATATGCTTAAAAACTAAAAATTGTAATTTCGAAGTTCAAGTGTGCGTTATACGCCGGAATATACGGAAAATTATTTTTAAAAACTTTTTTTTTCTGAACTGAAACCTTTAGTCATTTGTTGAATTTTTAACGCTATGGGACACTAAGATATGCAAACTTTTTCTTAAACTTATAACAATAACTTGAGATTAAGAGTTCTAAGGACTCTTAAATTGCAAATTTTTCAATGTTTTGAAAAAAATATATGTTGAAGCTTGAACATTTCTGAACATTTTGATACCAAAATTTGGTGATACTGTAAAAACTTTTGAAGTTATTGAGAAATAACTAATGAAATTTAAATAAAAATCCTATCTCTTTCGTATCTTTAGCTTCATTTTTCTCAAAACAACAAATTTTAGCTTGCGCGCAGGATTTCTCAGAAACTATTTATGATATCAAATTGAAATTTCATACACGTGTTCAAAATAATGCTCTTCATAACTTATACTACAATTTTCAAAAAAAAAATTAATAAAATTTTTTTATTTGAATTTGAATTTATTTTTGTTTTAAATTTTCGTTATAATTGTATTAAAATTTTTTAAAAGTTAGTATAATTTTGAAAGTGAACATTTTTATATCAAGTAAAATTAATTTTGTAAATATTGTACTTCAGAATCCTGCGCGGTGTAAAATACTGATTTTCATATTTTTGAAAAATTGTCAAATTTTTATTTCCATATAACTTTTTTAATTTTCTCTCAAATTCTCTGAAAGTTTGAGAAATAATGTAAATATATATGATTATCATGATATAAAAATTTCAAATGATTGTTTTGTTGTATTGCTAAGTTACATTGGTTTGAAGAAAGATATTTATTTCGAGTGCACAGATATATGTTAAGGGTCCTGAGACGCGTTAAAAAATCACAAACTAATCTAGATAAACCTTAAAACCATAATCATTATGCAATTTTATATTCAAAATTCATTTTGCAACAAATTTTGCTGTTAATCCTTTGAAGTGACATAAATTCTTCAGATCCAGAGAATCATTCAGATAAACATATAAAGAGATAAAAAAAACTTACAGTGAATAACTGATTCATTTTACGATCTTTTATGAAGTCATGGAATAACAAGCACAAATCCCAAACAATAGCCATGAAAAGCGGCTTAATTCATTTACTCAAAATCCTCCTTTACAAATCACATTTGTAATGACGGATGTGTGGTTTGCGTACAATTGCCTTAACGAGCTGATTCAGGAGTCCTCCTCCACCCCCCAGCTCCGGCGTGAATGCTTCTGTTTTCCCAACACCTTTCATCGATCCCCTCCACACCAGGGGGGTGGCCCACACTTTTGTGTGATCGTTTGCTGAATTACCGCTCCAGATTTCACATTCAGGAAGAGAGGAATCAATATACAGGAGAGCCAGAGGGGTGCAAAAAAAATCGTTTGGTGCCAAACGTAAAAATGTAACAGGCGGCTACTTTGTTTGATGACAATGAAACTGCATCCCTTCTTTTTTTCCCTAAAGTTTAGAAAAAGGATATTTTAATATAGTAATAAAGGACATGTGCTGACTCAGCTGTGCGAGTGTGGTTCGTAATAGTATCGGGCTTTTAGAAACGTTTGAAAGGAAACAGTCTTTTTTTCTTTCTTTTCTTTTAAAGCGTTGGTAGTGTAGATAACTTCGCTTGTGAGGTAGTAATGGAGAAAAAATAAAAATTTATAAGTTTTGGAGCTGGATTGTATAATGATATGGTGCGTATGTATTACTAGCCGTCCCCCACACTCTTTGATAGATATTGCATGAAACTGCATGACTGTATACGGTTTTTTAAAGTTATTTATATCGAAGTCCTAGCATTATAAGGTATCCGAACACGTTGAAAATGACCAAATTCAGTCAAGACAGATATTTTTATTTTATTGAATGGAGCTATCTTTTGACTTTACGAAACATACTTTGTTTTGTTTCTACACTACCTAGAGGTCAAATTATAATCAATTTTATAAATTTAGAAAAACCGGAAGTGGGTTTTTGATCTACAAGAAGTGGGCATTTAAATTGCTCAAAATCTATCATGGCGAGTCTGATAACTCAAAATATTACGAATGGATTTCTATAAAACTTTTTGAACCTGATATTTATGCTATTTTCTAGAGAATGTACTAAAATATTTCTTATTGTATGAATACTTTTTGAGTTATGGCTTATTTAAATAATGGTCTCATAAAGAGAATGTCAAATTTCTTATAATATTTACTAAATTATTTCTAAAATTTTTAAATTTTAATAAAACATTAAGATTTTGGTACATTCTCCAGATAAATGCGTTTAATAAGTTTTAGGAATACTTTTACTAATATATGTTTATTACTTTTTTCTCTAACTGCTTTGAAATTTTTCAAAAATAATGCTAAAATTTCACTTATATTTGTGATTTTTGTAAGATTCAGGTAATTCATTTTAAATTTTGATAGTTTAATTGTAATATTTATTGGTATTGAGTCCTAAAAGAGCATTTATAATGTTTTCGTATGCTATTTTGTTAAAAAGTACTCCGAACGTGTTCAGATACCTTAAGCCTTTGATTGTTTCAAAAATATTCTCGTAGTTCTCGCCACTTGCTATAAATAGGACAGCACTTGGATTTTTAAAACGGAAATATCCTTTATGCTAGTGTTAACACCACTCTTAGAAATAGTAACGGATCTCTACTCAACAAAAGAAATATGCCTGCCAAATTTCAATTCTGTAGATTTAATATTTTCAGAGATGCGTTATATAAATCTGAGGAGTTTTGATATGAGGAGTGAGGGAGTCACACTTCTCTTATATACATTAATCACGAAATTAAATGGAGCTGAAAAACCATGTTATTAAAAACGACAACTTTACAAGTAAAATTATTTCTTACCACGGGGTAATTTATTTCTGTCCCAATCTCTTACGAAATGATAATTAAAAGGTTATCTTCTTGATAGAATTCGTTTCATAAGATATGAAGGCCATGCACTCTTTTTTTATATAAATATTCTAGCAAGATTCTTTCTTTTTGCGACTAAGTACAAAAGCTTTACCTGTTTATGGGTGTGTGATAAGGGAAGAAAAGGAAAAGAATACTAAATATATGAAAAGTTAAGGTTATCATTATTATCTGTGATTTCTTGTCATCTTTTTGGTAAGAGATAATACCCAATACCCATAAGATATAATAGCAATTTTTAATACCCATTGATATTGGTGGGAAAAATAGTTTTAAGAGGCAGTTTTCTCATTAATAAAATGAAAAACATTTCAGCTGATGGAACTACGAGTAGTTAAAGACTGAATCATGTCAATAAGCGTCAAGTCAGGAGAACACGAAGAATAGTGCCCCCCCCAACCATCATGGAACCAATTTGATGAACTTACAGCATGTATATGCATAAAAAATTTTAACAGTTTAAAAATTCTCAATAAATGAAACGCCTGAGAATTTTTTGAAATGATACGAGTGACCAAATTTAAAAGGATTGACTTTTCTATTGTTCTTTATGCGCATTCAGTTATGAAGTTTAAAATATCAAGAATATATTCAAAACTGAAAAAAAAATTCAAGGGTGCATTTAGACAAAATGCTCAATTTTTTTAATTGCTAATGTTTTGCCATAGACTTTAAGTAGGTCACATAAAAATAAACAAAAATTTAGCAATATAATTTTTTTTAAACTTTAATTTGCTTAATTCCGTACGAAACCAGCTTACGAAATTTTTTTATTAACTATAATATTTATATGGCATATTTTGTGCAATAATTATAACAAAACTACAATGGTGAATACTGAACATAAACTATAGGTATGTAAAAGAGAAAATAAAAATAATTAATTTAAAATTTAACGCTACATTTGAATTTTAAAAAAATCTAATAGAGAAACGTTTGTCATAGTATTCAGTGGCTTATACATTTTACGTTAGGAAATCAGAAATAAAAAATTTACGGCGTGGGATAATACATTTGAGTACTTTAAACGGGGATATTGTTCATTATTTATGTAACAAAAACGTCCTTTTGAACGATTGTGAAATAAATAACACATTATTATACTCTATTTACGAATTACATTGAAAAAGGAAAATCTTAATAATACTTTTAGCGTAATTATGATATTTATCTTCTCAATGACTCTGAGGAAAAACGAATTTCAGTAAATGATAAGCATCCACACATGATATAATTACGACTAGCGACAGATGTGTTGCAAGTAGATTGAAGCGAATCTGTGGGGAATTCGTTTACATTTTTCCCCACGATAGAGCACACGAGTTCTCGAAATTTATTTGAAACAGCGAGCGTTTATATTAGAGAAACATGAGTGTGCACGTTTTTCCCTCGCAAAATTTATTACTACATAAATGTCTCTCTCCGGTCCGAGAAGCATATCTAGATATGCAAAAACAAACAAATATTCGAAAGATTTTTTTAAAACTTATGAAAGCTTTTCCTACAAAATTAATCGCTTGAATTTAAGATAAGGCTTAACTTATAAAACCAAAAGGTATAAAATGAGCTGTACGAAATCTAACTCATAAATTATTACAAGAATATATAAGGTACCAGCCGTTACCCACCCACTACACTGGGTATTTCTCAATACTGTATGATTATTTATCGTTTTTTGAAGTTATTGTTATCTAAGTCCTAGTATTAAGTTCTCGATTGCGTTGAAAAACATCCTTACAGTCATCGCATCTTGATTTAAAAAGGCACGACCTGAATTATTAAAATGGGAGAATATTTATCTTTAACGCTGCGTGATCCTCCTCCAGAGTCCATTTCCGAAAACCCCTTTGGTAGCGGATCTGTGCTCAACAAACGAAACATAGTTACCAAATTTCAAGACTGTAGGTCTAAAAACTCAAAAACGGGAATTTTTTAAAACTCATACGCCTCCACATGCCCAGACATTCGATTTCAGGAAAACCCGTTCTTAGCGGGCCTCTACTCAACCTAAGGAACATGTTTGCCGAATTTCAAGTTTAATGGTTCATAAATGGGGATTGTTTTTATTTATATAACCTCCTAGATTCTTCCCTTTGGGAATCAATTTCCGTAAGGCATGCTGTTAGCGAATCTCTACTCAAGGGAAAAAAACATGCTTTCCAAATTTCAACTCTGTACGTGTAATAATTTAAAAAAAGGAAATTTTGCTTATAACCCCCTTCGCCCCGTAATTCCCCTTTTGGATCGATTTCCACAAAACCATTTCTTAGTGGATCTTTACTCAACGATAGAAACATGCCTGTCAAATTTCAAATCAGTAGGCCTAATAGTTCCGGAGATCTCGCGATGTGTGAGTGAGTGAGTCGCTTTTCTCCTTTATATACAGATTTTTTTTTTATTTTAACATAGCGCCGCAGTGCTTAGAATGCATTTAGGCCTTGTCAGTACATAATACATTTTTTTCATTGCTTGGACTATGCTTGAGCTTAAATCTAGTAGAAATACTCATAATGCGTCGATTATTTTTATTTAAAACCATTCCAACATCCATGAATGTTCAAATCTTAGTCATACAAGAGACTATTATAGATAATTCCATATTTTAATTTATTTAAAATTCGATTGACAGAATCCACATCAGCCTGAACGCCGACATTCAACCAAAATAACAATGCCATTTAAGAACGGGAAGAATAACGCTAGGAAAGTCCTTCGAAATGAGAAAGGGGGGAGTTCACGGGGGTGCTATGACAGGGTGTCAAACGAGAGGGGTGGCGAACGGCAGACGATAACAAACACCGGATCCTAATGGTGTCGCGAGGTCAAAAAGGTTCTCCCCTCTGCTGGTAATGAGGTTGGATCGAGTTGCTCTTCTCTAGCGGGAAAAGACCTTCAAAGAGAAAAAGAACTCAAGACGAGGGGTCTGTCTGTCAGGGTGGATCCGATTGAATCATCCAGCGCGAGCCAACTAACTAGGATCGAGGTAATGGAGACAAGACTTGTTGATGGTTATCAAGGTCGCAAGGCGGCTAGATGCCATTTCAGAAGGTATCGAATGTCTCGGTTTGCGCCGGATATTGGTTTTAAAAAGAGGCTTGTTAAAGGAAGGATTGATTTTTTGCCTTTTGATTGAATATGGGGTTGGGCATCTGGCATTTGTACGCGCCCCACATTTTTAATCATTCTTAATTACAATACTGAAGATGGGCGCGTGGCACCTCTAGGTTTTGCTTGTATGCAGTAACGCACACAAAAAATTTTCAAAGGGGGAGTCCATGGTCGAAAGTCCCCCAACTCGTACCATACCTCAAGGCAACACCAATTGATTCTTCGGATTTTGTCAATTTTGTTCACAAAAAACAGTAAAAAATAAATAATTGAATTAATAATTAGCATTAATAAATAGAATAAATTGTTTATTCCAAGTACTTTATTAAATTTTGCGTTAGAATTATCATCAATCGAAAAAAACTCAAGGGCTTTGGGGGGGGGGGGTCCGAACCCCTAGGACACCCCCCTTGTGTGCGCCAGTGATTGTATGTAATTTATTTTGATTAAAATATAATGAATAGGAGTGTTTTATACAGTCTTTGAAGAAATCATACATTTGAGTTATAACGCGAGACTAAATACCCGTCATGCAAAGGGGCTGATACCAGTGGCGCACACGTCCCTTAATTTTTTTTTCCGATTGATTATAATTCTATGTATATATTACGTAAAATTTTATAAAATTTTTGGAATCAAGAATTAATTTTATTAATTAGTGCTAATTATTTATTCAATAGTTAATTTTTTACTGTTCCTTGTTCCCGAAAATCGACAAAAGAATAGGTTGGGTGGCGTGTTGGAGCATGATACGAGAATGGGGGACTTTCGAACCTGGACTGCTCCCCCTCCTGAAAAATTCCTGTGTGCGCCACTGGCTGAAACACATTAAATTTGTTGATGCTCAAAGTTCTTACGTGCTATTAGGATAAGGAAGCTTGGAGGAGAAGGGAGCTATCAGCTCCAGTATTGCCCTGTTTACTTAATCATGGTTTTGAATTACATACTACACCAGTTGTTGTCCTCGTGTTGCCTCTTAAGTCTTAAGTGCGATTTCTGCATAAAATCTTTTGTTAACACATGTTTTTACAAAATTCTGTTTTTCCTGCACGCTGCGAAATATATTCACAACGTATTGAGGAAGTCTATTGAATGAGTATTTATTTGCGTCTTGCTACAAAGCTATTGGTAACGGACTTCGTAATTTTGAGCTTCGGTCAAGTGACGAAGACGACTCACCTGAGGTGGCACCCCCTCCTTTACCAAACTACCACGCAAGTGGGAGGACTTTGAGCCACGACAAATTTATCATGCATCAGGTACTAGTGCTTGAACGGATGAAACGCCGGCCACGAGTTCGTTACTTTAGCCTCTAGGCTACCACAGCTACCGGAAATCTATTGAAAAATCTAATGATTTTAATTATATATCGAAGTCTTTCACACTAATCGCTTGAAACTCTATCGATAAATTTCAACAATCGATATATGTATTCGTTATCGATTTATTGTATCCTAATTGATAGAGTAACGAACTATAGTATCCTATTGATAGAGTATTTCCGACGAAAGATTTTCCGTTGATATCGGGTAAAAATGAAGAGTGGGAGTGATATCAGTTGAAATTATGTCCGGAGGTCATCTGATTGCAATTCAGAATGAAATGGGGTTGCACCAAGAGGACCTTTCAACTATGCAGAAGTAGGAAAGCGGAAATGTTCATTGAACAATTTCTGTTTTATATTATCTATATTCCTCTTAACCCTTTGTCAGTTAAATGTTACGCGATTTGCAACCGTTTTTCACATAAGCGCACGTATGCGGTGCATTATGGGGAAAAGAAATGGGATAAATACGAAAATCGTTCTCTGAGATAGAATTAAATCCTTCGCAAACACTGTCAAGGTCATTTTAAAATATTCTTAATTCTTATGAAAAATTGTACTGATAATAGCACAAAGGAAAGTTCATACTTCAGAAAGACGTATATATACGTCTTGGACAAGTAACACACTGGCTTAACGAGATGTATATATATGTCTGAGGCAATCAACACACTGGTTTAATGAGACGCACTTTTTACATCTGTGGCAATTTACGCACTGGCTTAACGAGACGTATATATACGCTGGGGACTTTTTCGGGGGTTAATGATCTTTGTAACATAAATTCCACGGAGTAATTAATAACAAATGTGAAACAAAATCTTAAGCATCGCCCAAATTGAAAATGATCTTTTGTTAAAAAAGGTTTCGGTAATGAATAAAAATTATGCTTAAGGAGCTTTTGAATTGATTATAATTTTTCATCTTAGATATGAAAATGACTAACTTATTCTTTTGAATTTGTATTCATTAAATATATATTTCTGTGACACGTTACCCTTTCTCTAGAATCAACCTATTTATCACCATTAGTAGAAAACTTCGTCTTAAATCATTATTCAAATTAAAAGAGGATATTTTCATCATATTTTTTTATGTTTCATGGATGAATGACGTTAATAAACCTTTCAGTATTTTTTGGCTCTATTTCTTTAACTGTCTCGCATCCAATTTCCTACAAAAAGCGCTTCTTGAAACATGTTAGAGAAATATATTTTGCTCCCCATTTTGTCTCTAAATTTGTCTTAAACTAAGTTAACAGTTCACTGTACTTGCTTTTGGTTTTATTTATGTGTTTGTGTAGACAGGACGTGTTTCTGGAGTACTAATACTCTTGTAAAAATAACTCAAGCATACTTAAGTTCAGGGTTAGGAAAGCAAAGAGATGCAAGCCAAAAATAGGCCTAAAATTTAACTTGAAGCTCAAAATTTACTGTCAGATTTTAACATATTGAAATGAATTATAGATAAAAACTTTAGTTAAGCTGAATAAAAGATAGTAAAAAAACTTTATCCGATTTGGGGAAAGTGATCAAGAGATTTGTTTTCAACGCTTTCAGTTGTACAGCTATTTACTGAGTTAGAATTTTTGTAGTAGTTCGAAAGATCAGAAGTTTGAATGAGGTTAAGAATGGATTAAGGATATGAAAATAGCTGAAAACGATTTAAAAAAAATGACTTTGGAACTTATTGGACTGTAGAGAAAGAAACGAATCTAGATAGAAATAAATCTGCTATTCATTGAATAACTATTTGATTTTTCGTAAATAATTATTAACATTTTGTGAAATGACTACATGTTTTGGATGTATTATTGATTTCCAAATGTTTTTTTTCCTCATATGTTGAAGTATTTTAATATTTATTTACATATTTGTATAATCTGGAGTTAAATTTTGTCATTCAGACTGAATTACTTTCACGATTTAATGTATCTCGACTATGTTTACATTCTTTGTATAAAGACCTGTTGTCAATTTTTCGATGAATTTAAATAAGGCAGTGGTGTACACAAAGGCGGAGTTTTGGGTTTTAACCCTTCCCCCCTCCTCCATATACCAACATAATTTTAATTTTTACCTTACATCTACGTGTGTTTTAGTCTGTAACCCTTCCACCCCCATAAGAGAAGTCTGTGTACACCACTTAAATATGAATCAAAGCTTCAACTGGAATGTAATTAGCACGAGTTAGATTTAGATTAGATCTTTTTTAAGCAGTTTTATCAAGGATGCCAGTTGGAACATAATTAGAAATTCCCAGTTTTTAGCAGAATATGTCGGGAAATAACATTTAACACAGTTAAAATTACTTGGACCATGATGAAGATCCCCCAAGGCCGAAGCCCAGTTGGCTTAAGACTAAAGGCATACCTACATACAAATCGTGATAAACATAAGATTAATAAACTAACTCGCTAGAAAAGTAAAATATATAGATAATGATTAATAATCAAAGAATAAATACTATTGTAGAACAGAATAAATTTGAATGCCTTCACGTAGAATGAATACTGCTGATCCAGTTATAGATTTTAAGCTAGTAATAAAATAGATTTGTGTATCATGCAGCTCAAACAGCCAATATATAGCCTATATAGAGAATTGTGATATATAAATCTGGGACTTTTGATTATAATATTACAGGACACGAGTTTGGAATTATTAAATCAACTTTCGAAAATGCTCAGTATAGACAGATGGTCAACAAAAGAAGTTGCGCATTGTATGTCAAATGTGGTTATATAAATCAAAAAAAGTTTGATTACCTAATTTAATTTATTTCAAAGGTTCATGACAAATATTTGATGTTAATAAAACATAGAAAAAGTCATTTTGCAACTGCTCATGTCATAATAACTAAAATTGACTATCTTAAGGAGCAGCGCCCTCTAGTGATTATTCATCTTTAATACAGGCCAAGTGAGGAAAGTAAATAAGGTTTTTCTTAAAAACCATCCATGTTATTTGTTCTTAATTTTTGTAAATGATATTTGTTGTCTTTGTAATTAAAAACCCAATTAATCTTAATTGTGTCATTAGTCTTAATTAATAAGTCTTAATTAATAACAAGTCATAATAAGTCATAATTAATAACACAATTAATCAATTGTTACACTAATGAGAGACTTTATCGAAACCTACCCCGAATCTGCCACATTTAGTTAAGCATTTAACATCCAACGCTCCTCAATTTTAAGTCCCACTTTTTAGAAAACAGCTTAGAAATTAAAAAGAATAGTTTCAATTGAACTTTGGCACTTTGATAAGGAGATGTACGATAATAAGATTATGATACTCAAAATGACTGGGAAACTGCATTTATTTTATGAAAAGCTAGTATTTCTATCCCATTTCAGTTAAAATAAACTCTGAGTTATAATTTACCTATTCCTGGGCTTTCAAAGAATTTTAATTAAATCGCGCTTGCACAAACTTCGTATCTTGAAAGATTTCTTAAGAATATTCCCTCTTTTATGCAAACAGGAAGTAATTTAAAGATCGTACGACAGGCTGAAAAAAACCTGACGTCTTTTGAAAATTAAATTGACAAATTTCATTCAGACTTTTATCTACACTTCCCAAAAGACAGAGCCTACTGACTTTTCATCGAAACTCAAAACTTCCCGTCTTTAAATAAATCTGAAAATTTTCTTCCATGCGCAACCTCTTCCACCCCCACCCCCCTAAATCTTTTTCTAAATAACAATGAACTAACACCTAATTAAAACATCTTGAGTCTTCTTAATCACTTTCTTTAATCTCAAAACGCGAATATGTTTCTGTATTCGTTTTCAATTTAATTAAAACTCAATCCCCGAGAGAACATTCCCTTTTCTTCCCCCCTCTGTCTTTTCCCCTAGAAAGGGGAAAAAAATCTTGCCAGAAGCGCGCTTTTAAAATGCGCCAGAGGTTGTATTTCACGCCAAGGTTTCGACTCACAAATCTCTATAATGAATTCTTTAATGAGGCAGGAAGTTTGTTAATGAAATTTTTAATCCCTTACGGATGTAGAGGTGTCATTTTCTGGAAATGGGACTTTTAAAAGGGGGTAGGGGGAAAGGAGGATTAATGCCTGAAAAGCATGTAAATGGGTAGAGAGGGGAAGGAAGTCGGGCTTTACATAAATTTTACTTGCGTTAAATGAGGAAAGGGGGCTAAGATTTGATTTTTTTTCCTTTTCTGTGTCTTTTTACGACTGGAATTAGAGGTTGAATATTCTCGTGTATGGGAGCATAATTTGAGCGATAAAACTTTCATTTAAGTAGCAAAAAACAGACTAATAGCTGCGCATTGAAAATTCCCTACTGGTAATCCCTAGTGGTGGCTATGAGGAGTATTATGAGTTCTTAAGGAAAGAAGTATATTTGATATGAAGGTTTATTAAGTTTCTTTCATTACAGGGACTTTTTAATATTATTTTTTATTCTTTCTGAGCAACTATGATTGTGCTCGGTGTAAAAACAAATTTCCCAAAATGAGGATATAGCTTGCTTTCAAATGCGTATCACCCAAAATACACTGTAGGATAAATTTATACATTAAATAAACAACTGTACGAGCAGTTATACTCATAGTATTGAAGTATTTTATTAAAAATTTCAAAATATTTGAAATTTTTTTCGCAAATTTGATTGTTGAACCTTCGGTTTCAGAAATGTCTTGATTTCTATTAGTTTTATTTTTTTTAAAAGAAAAAATAGCAAGACGCTTTAAAAAAAAGTTCCAGGAACTGTTGTAGACTGGTTAGCAGTTTAATACTCAGAGACGACTGTAAATTTGACTTCTGATATCCTAAAATATCGCCGAGTTGCGAATGCATACCAAAGGGAACTGCATTTCAAAATCCTTTCCTTTTGTAAGTTTGGCCAAAAAGGGGCTAATTCAAACACCATCCCCTCCTACGTATTTCGTTTCAAGCATCCTTTGTCAATAAGGCGGTTGCTGTTGCTAATCCTCCAGAGACTGACAATGTTTGACAAGATTCTTTAAACCGTTGATTCTTAAAGAGACGAATTTAAAATAGGCCCTGAAATAGCCTGGTAATCCTAAAGTTTGATACAGATGGTGAAAATCTTTTTGTTTTCCGAAAACGAGAAATACTTGATCATTGGCAAGATGTGAGAGTGTAGTCTGGGGATATCTGCAGGGACCTCTTAAGAATTCTTGAGCCCTGGGCCCTACTCAAATGTAGTCCTCATATATGTCCCTTAAAAGTAGACAGTACATAGCATACGTTGTCAAACTCTCGTAGAAACAATAATCCGAAACAAATAAATGTGCACGATTTACAATCGCACGTACCAGCTCGACTGACTGCCGCCTTTTGATTGAATGAGTAATGATGGTGTACGGTGGTAGACCCAGGTCTATACGTGGACGACGGTCATTGCATGTACCCAGTTGACATATAGTCCGAAATTCCCGTTTTTTTAGAATACAACCGGAAATAACATTTGACGTTTTAAATTATTCAATTTATGACAAGGCTGAGTGGAGAACGAGACGAGGCCCCCGTTACGGCCGAGATCATCAGCCCGGGCCCAGTTGGCCAATGCATTAAGACGTCCCTTTATCTCAGTTACACTGGAGGATAGAGCCAGACCGGGTCTATTACCCACAAAGCAGAAATGAGTGGGAAGCACACTCCACTCCACCAAATTTTGAGATTTTTTCAGCAAGAAAAAATTTCCAGAAAGGAAAAAGTGGAAGAGAAAATTGAAATAATGCAACTCTCCTTTACAAATTTGTCCGCCATTTCATTGCCGTATAAGTAGACATGAGATGGCATCCACTGAAAATGGATATCGCTATAAGTTTCAATTTGTATAGAATGGAGATATTGGCTCAAGAAACCAATCGTCAAAGTGTTAAGGCAAGCTACGGCTATCAGAACGAATCCAAAGATCCCATACAACAGTGTGACAATATTCTGCACCTCAATAATCTTATTCCACGCTTACCGAAGCTGAATAGTTGGATAGCACATGTCACGGACAGAGGTATAAATTTATATGAAAAATAAATGATCAATACATTACAAAAGAAAAAACCAGATGTATTGAAAAATACTTAACATTAAGTAATCAGTACATATTTGCATTCTTTATAGAATACTTGTAGCTGATAGTTTGCTCCATAACACGGATCAATCTAATTTTCAGACGATTTAATCCAGGAAAACAGAATCTAATCACTACTCGTCCCATTCCTGATGATGATCAAAATACATTCTAACAATTCGACATTGGCTCAAAATAAACATTATGCATTTCACTGGTTTTAAAAATAATCTTAACCATCCAGTCTCTTGAGATACGACGCGTCGGTTAAAATTAGCTGTACTAGTGTAACATTAGAGCTATTGCTGACAAACTTTGCAATTCTAATCCGCAATTAAATCATCATAAAAATCAGATAATCATACACGTTGATTGATTTATTATTACTTCGCATACATAAGCTACAAGAGGGTTTTTAGCTACGAACCACGTAGAGTCTCGTCTAATGACGAGGATAGTCAATACGAACTCGACTCTCGGAACTTCCACACCATTCAAATGTGAGGGATTTGAGCTTCGACAGATTTAAGATGGCAACGTAACCTTCCTCGCCGCGTGTCTTTAGAGGGAGTAGGACTCGAACTCACTACTTAACAGAAACAACACCGGCAACGAATTCGTGACCTCATATCGCATTATGTTATGCGTTTGATGACCAGTTAAGGGACTACGCTAGTCTGGTGGTCATGGTCACGGAATCGTGAATGGTATGCTATGTGTTCGAGATCTAGTAACACTGAAGACCTGCAGTGTGAAAGAGTGGAGCACGGTACATCTGTCGAGGCTCAATGTCCTCCCGTTGACGTGGAGGGAAAATTAGGAGAGTGAGGTGTCGGATCAGGTGTCGTTCTTGTCGCTTGATCATGGTTCAAAATTGTGAGGTCCATTGCCAATAGCTCGCGTGTTGCTTTTCGTTCGACGTTGTGGTAACGTTCGGTTACCTCTTACATCCGAACCCTCTTGTCTACCTGTAAACCCGACGAGGAACTGAATAATTCACAGACATTACTTCCAATTTAAGTTGATTTATTAATTATTATTAACAATTATCAAACAGACACAATACTATTCTAATTAAGGTATATGAATTACAGTAGAGTGCGGAGGTGAGATTCTATTACATGGGGATACTACTACAGACCCTCAACGGAATCTAAGATTGCTTAAATACACTCAATTACAACTACGCCGCACACTAATAACTAGCTTCTACTTAATCAAGTGAACATTTAATGCATCGGATCCTACACTGGAGCTTTCAGGCACTCTCTTCAGCTTGATCAAATGACGATGGCTCCACGCTCTGTAATCTTTAATTAATTCCACTGTTTTTCAATCTTCAACTAACAACTAATTCTCAACTGTTAAACTCCTATTTGCACACATCTAACGTATCAACTTCAGCGTGTCAACAGCAACGTGCCAACAAATCCCCTCCTTCCTTCCTTCCTTTCTTTCTTACCGCCAACTCGCGGAAACCGAATTTATATAATATACCTCATTTACATAAATCACGTTCGCTTACTCGATGAAAGTTGGATGAATTAAATATTTTGTTTAAAGAGATAAGAAGATTTTCGAGGAACCGCGTATAGATCCGTCACAACGTTAATCAAAATAGCACTCGCTCTTCGAATTGCATGGAAACAAATACATTTTCTTATCACGTAGAATAAATTCTAATTACAAAATGTGCATCAGATTCATTTTCTTTCCAAAACACACATTCGAATGGTTTTTAACTCATTCCAACCCACAGAAATAATTCGCATCTATATCATCATTGAAACAATAATTTCCTCAAAAACCATAACGCGTGTTAAACAGCAACAAAACATAATCGTCTCTCTATTAAAAAAAAAGAAGAAAAAAGAATACTCTCTCTCACTCCCGGTGTATCAGTTCGAAATTGACAAGCGTGAAAAAGCTTACAGCTACTTCTCAAATTAAAGAAGAGATCATAAAAAAAAAAGGAGAGGCGAATATAGTCTTTAAAAAAAGGACAGGAGAAGTTTTAAATAAAGAAGTAAAAAAAAAAAAAAAAAATGATCATATCATAGATTCAACCTTTAAGTAAGGGAAAGGTCTCATATCGTCAGAGGGGTGGTGGGTAGAGGGATTGAAAAGAGCCCCAAGAGAGTTAATTAAGAGAAGATATAGCATTTCGGGAGTGGACCAATGATGGGGCTGGAATGGATTTGGAGGGGGGTGGAGAGTGAGTTCTTTAAATAACTCCCGCAATCGCGCATCGTCAGGAATTTGGAATTAATTAATTCAGCGGCGATAGGGGGTTTAAATCAGGAGTATACTGAAAGGGGATTATACCCTACAGATCATTTATTGGAAGGGATTATTATTTACGTTCCGATTTCGAGAGATGCAATGACTTTAGGGTTTTTAGAAAAAAATGTTCTTTATTAAATGAATGAAATGTTTTAGAGAAAGGTAGAGAGGGGTGGAAGGACTTTTTTTTATATTAGAAATGGGATTTCGAAGATGTGATTTCACCCTCGTGTTTGATGAAAAAAAATTAGACAGGGTGATAAATTCTGTTTTTGAGTAGTCATGTGAAATTAAAGAGGGATGTGCGTTGAGAAAGAGAAATAAGATTTTAATTATCGCTATCTTTCATTTGAAGTTTGCGAATTTGGATACGGTGTAGGGTAAAATATTCTAGCATACGTTTGTATAGAGTAGTAAATGTAATTAATCTTCGTCAAGGAGCAATACTGCCTCAAAATTTACACAATTAAAGGAATTAATTTGGTAAAATGTTTGAATTCCCAATATATTAGTTTGTAAGGTTATATTTTAGAAGGCATGCGAAGGAGGGAAAAGAGGGAAAATGTCATTATACATTTATAACTAGAAAGAACTTGTTTCGTTACATAATTGGAATATATACATCTATATCTATCTATCTATCTATATCTATATCAATAAAAAATGGAAAATTTGACTCTCTCACATACTCAACCATTCACACCCTCACTTGCTCGTAGAAATGTGAATGGTATGTTTCTTTTGAAGAAAAATATCAAATAAGAGCGGTTTTTTGGAATTAGACTGCCAAGAAGTGAGTGGGGGTTGAGGCCACGTTATGGACAAAAAAAATCCTGTTTTTTGAACTATTAGACATACAGACTTGAAATTCGGCAAGCATGTTCCTCTCAGGGAGTAGAGATCCTCTAAGATCAGAGTTTCTGAGAATCTACTGCCTTTTAGTTAAAATTTCTTGTTTTTGAACTCTTAGAACCGTACACTGGAAATTTGGCGAGAATGTTTCTTTTGTTAAGTTGATATTAGCAGAATGAGAATTTTAAAGTATATGTTTCTGAAAAACCTGAAATTAATCATGCAATTTTTTTATCCCATGTTTTGCAAAACGAGTATTAATTGAGCTTTCATGAATTTAGTTCAAATTATTCAAATTTCTTCTATTATTTTAATATGAATATAATTTTCAAGCTAGGACAACTTCCTTAAATTAGTTATATGTAATTAATTTGGTTCGATAATTTAACATACTTAATTTTGTAATAATGAGGATAATCAGACACAATCTGTTCTAGTATAATACGAAAGCCATTCAAGTGCGGTGCGCATTCCCCAGAGGGTACATGGTGATACTTGAGGGTACTTGAAATAAGTTGTCCCATGATATATAAATATATGTTAGTGCATACATATTAAATATATGTTATATTTAATGTATTGTAATTATTTTCGTTTTTGGGGTACGCGATCAAAAAAATTTAGGGAACAATATTTATAAATGATACGTGAGCTGTCACCTCCCTCTCCAAACTGCCACGCCACGCCAACGTGAGAACTTAAAATAATGACACTTTTACATCAACTTGACTCGGGGCTAACGTGAACATGACCACTAGGTTACCTCGGTCTCTTGATTGAAAAAGCTGGACAACCAAAATTTAAGTGATTTGCTTTAATCTGGTTGTTCTTCGATTCGGAATCTTTTATTTGCTTGTAGATGTACGCATTCTTCTTAAAGACACTTTTCCTTAAACAACTCGGCCATTAATGAGTTGATACATGAATATAGTACTAACGTATTTTCATAATTCCTATACTATTTATTCAGATCTCGATATTATCATACTGAACTCTCCACTGAGCTCGAGTATTTAATTCACTTCGATTTATTATAACGGAAGACTACATCTACATCAATAATGGGTGACGTCGTGACCCCAAGTTAACTTAATTTCCGGATCACACAGCTTTAGTAAAAACTACTTTTTATTTACAAATAGATATCGCGGATTGACACATATTCTATTGTATCTATAAGATATAAATTTTGTACGTCTAATTATCATATACTGGGTATCATCGTTTTATTGCTGATCTTCCCGCTGTCTTTCGGATCACTTTTTTTTGCCGATTTCGCTCTTCTATCGCTGATCTTCCCACTGCCTAGCAGCCTTTTGCCTTTTTCGTTTCTCGCCAATCGCTGATTATCCGGTTCCAGTTAATATATCTCTTGCCTCTCTCACACCCCTTATAATTTCTGATTGAAAGGAACACGAGTCTGCACCATGTATCCTCAGTCTTGATTCCAACCACCTTTGGTTTTTCCATGACAAAAGCCTGTAAAGACTCGGATCCTCTTGTCCTCGTACTTCGAAAATCATATGAAGGGTCTATAAATTGACCTGCCACTTTGATACTGAGGACACAATCCTTGGAATTTCTTCCTTGCAACAGCCGACTCACCCTTTCATACATGTGTAGCATGGCCACATGTTAATGGGAACGGAAAAATGGATTGCCGTTGAAACAGGTGTGTTCCTTGAATCCGCTTTATGAAGATGATGCCCTCGGATGCAACCATTAGACTTGGGTGAAAAGGGAGAAAAGAGAGGTAAGAAACAGCCATCCTAGAGATAGCTACAAATGGCACTCGTGACTTAGAATTAACAGATTTAACGAACACTGCATCTCATTTGATAATAATATGATATTAAGACTAATTTGGGTGCATACTTCTTGATATACATCAGATTAAGTTTGTGATCCTCTCAAAAGTAATGCTATTTAGTCTCATTACATTATAGAATCAAACTTTTAAATGTAGCTCAAGTATTACTTACGAGGGCATTAGATGGCCTAAATTCATCTCGGAAAAAGGATTTGTGGCTCAGTCGAATCAGGAGTTGAAGTTTCGATGTCACTAAAGGCCTTTCGTGTAAAGGGCTTGTTGCTCATTAAATCTGTCGATACTCATTGTCATCACGCGGGCTGTTGCGGAAATTTGAACTGTGGAGTCTGAGTCATTTCTTGATCACGTGGTTGGTAATTACAAACTTTTCTATTGTTTCATAGTGACACGTTCACAACCAACCAACCGAGGAAGGACGTAAAAGCCAATCTTTTGTAGTAAGAATATTCAAAAAAGTATATAAGCTCTCATTAATATTCATTTACTATCGGCTTCAAATCCGGCTGTACACGGTGACCGTGATATCTGAGAGATAAGTCTCAAACTTTTGTGTCCGGATTTACTTTCGAGTCGTTGGCTCGAGTCTTGATGTTACTCAAGACTCGGCGTGTAGAGGGATTGATGCACGTTAAATCTGTTGAGGCTCAATGCGCTTACCTTGGCGTGGTGTGAAAGCTTGGTGAGGGGGGTGTAGCTCACACAAGTATTCTCCTTGTCATTTGATCATGGATCAAAATTATGACATCCATCGCAGATTCCCATGTGTTGCTTCAGATTGTGACGTTAATAATGAAACACGATATGTATGTTGTTTTCCGTGCAGTGATGCACTGCTTGTAGGAAAACTGAGTTTTACAGAGAAACATGCTTCCCAGCATAACTTGAAAAGAGGTTTTTGGCAATCAGAGATGTGAACAAGGTTACCCAATTGGAAACTTTATCACCCTTGGCGACACATTTTGCAACAAATCATGCCGCCAAGGAACCCTTAAAAGTTCGTTTGATCGACCCTTCTGAAAATTTTCGCGAGGCTATATAAGAGACTTTTGAATCAGTTAAAGGTGTTTTCGGCTAATGTTAAAGAATAGGACCCAAATTCAGAATATTTTTTCAAATATAAACATTAATATTATATTCTCTATAAGTGATTCTCTATCCTGTAGAGCAGGGGTGGGCAGACTTTTCCAGGGTAAGGGCTACTTCTAATTTTTTCAAGGTGTTGCGGTCCACCCAGCACCAGTGGCCCATACAAAGGGGGAGGGTCCACAGTTCCAAACCCTTTTCCAATAGCCCATGATTCTTTTTCGATCGATTATAATCCCGTGTATATGGTACTTAAAATTTAATTAAGTATTTGTTATTAATAATTTTTATTATTTAATGTTAATTATTTATTCAGTAATTTATTTCTTACTGTTCTTTGTTCCCGACTTTCAACAAAATGAAAAAAAAAAATGTTTGGCCGCGTATTGGGGTAAGATATTAGAATGGTAGACATTTGGCCCTGGACCACCACGCCGTGTCCCCTTTGAAATATTCACGGTGCCCCCTGCCCAGGGTTGTTGATGTGGCGAGGTAAGAAAAAAATCAACAATATTTGTTATAACTTAATAATAAATACGGAATATATGTATTTACCTACGTAAATAAAATTTAAAAACTCACTTTTTTGAAACCGCGTTTAAAGCAAAACACAAAATACAAGCATAATAATGATAATTTTTGCCACAAATATAATAATATCTAATGATGCATTTATTATCAAACAATTCAAATACATTAAAAAATAAAACATTTTTATCTAAAGTTAGTTTTTGTAATTATAGTCAGTAGAAGACTTAGTCTGCGTACTGCCAGCCAAGCTTGAATATTTCCGTATACGGTTACTAAAGGCTAATCTTCAGGCGGTCACTCCAAATTGTCTTGGCGGCCCACCGGTCGATCGCGATCGACGTAATGTCCACCCTGGCTGTAGAGAATCACTTATTTTATCATACTACTCGTTTTTATCCGAGTTGACAAATTTTTTCTTTTAAAAAATGTGCTTCGCATTTTTCTCCTGTATCATAATGCTAAATGGGCTATCCCTTTACATGTTAAAAGAAAAAACTGATTACTTATGGAATATTTCGAAATTTTAAAAAACACTATATTATAAACAAATGCATAAATTATATAATGTGACAAATTTTAAAAAAAATCGAGGTATTATTTCTGTCCGAAAATGTGCTCCGCGTTAAGTTCACGTTCTATGTGCATACGGCGAAAACTGCCTTAAGTGGTTGTTCTGAGGTCTACATATATACCTAGCCAGATCTTATATCATTTTATAACGTAAGCAAAACATTACATTTGTTGATGAAAATTAAGCTATTAAAGGATGTCAGGTCCATAAATTTTTAGGTACAGTATATATTTAAATAATAAACAAAGATATATTTAGTTTCAAAAGCTGAAAAGTGCTTCCTTTTTTTAAAAGAACGGATGATGGATGCAAATGGTATATCTATTAGCTTTCTCTAAGTCTCAGTCCATAAAGCTTTTGCTTTACAGAAACAGAGCCCTAGAAAACTAAATAAACAAAAAATATTCCATTGACCTACATTCCCCTCCCATTTTCGCTCAAAACCAAGTAACAAAAGGAGAAAAACTTCCACTTTAAAATCGCATTTTCAAAACAAACACGATTAACGAGTCAACCTTCCTCACTTCTTTTCCAGCATGCTCCATAAATCATGCTCTTTGAACGGTGTTGGTGGTTTGTCCGAGAAGCGCCTTGTTTTTAAACTCCTGGCAAATCGTCTGCCATTCCCCGACCCCCCCCCCTTTTCCCTAGCTCTTGAAGATTTTAAGAACTTCTCTCGACGAATTTGGAACATTATTCTGTTCGATAACAGGAGTTCTTAATTTCCTGTATACGAAAGATACCTATGTCGCTTGGGAAAAAAATATAATGCTTCCTGAAAGACAGGGGTTGTCGTGGGGAGGGATGCCAAGATAAAAAAAAAATCGTCTGCGACATTAGCAATATCGATCGGATGGTGTTTGGTTTAAGAGCATCCTTGGACGATTTATGTGTTGGCGCAGAAATAGCAGGTGTGGTTTCGACAAGAGCTTCGATGTTTAGTTATTAAAGATCATGTTTTGTTTATGGACAAAGAAGACTTGGATTCGGTGTAAGTATGTGTGTATGGAAGTTAATAGTTATGAAAAGCTTGGGTAGTTTTTTGAAAAACAAAGAACTTGGGAACAAAAGGTTAGGTGTTTAATCTTTTATGAAGTACATGAGGTTTTGAATTTATTAATGTTATTAAAAAGTTTTTCATTTTATTTTATTTTAATTTTTGTGGTATTTCTTAACAATGGAATTTTCGAACTTTGTCGAAATAATATATTCGAAATCTTGCGCAAGCAATTATTTTTTTTAAAGAAAGGCTTTTGGTTTTGTAATTATGTGATAAACAATTGTATTATTAATTTAATATTGAATAAAAAACTGTAACAATCGAAATATTTTCTAGATTTTTAAAAAAATAAACTATAGTTTTAAAAAACTAAAAAAATCGAATTAATCGAATTAAAAAGTTAAAAAAAAATTCTTAGTAAAAGAAAAAAAAAATGGTTAACGAGAAAATAAACGTCATTGTGGTAAAAGCGTGTGGTGCTTTGTATTACATTTTTACTCTAACTCTACATTTTGGAATAGAACTAGTAAGAAATTATAACAACTGATATCGAACACCCCAATACGCTTTTACCCCAATGAGATTAATTTTCTCGTTAAATCATTTTTTCTTAAATTAATAATAATTTTTTTTTTACTTTTTGTTTCGATCAACTATAAAAGCGTGTTTTTTTTTGTTTTGTTTTTTTAAACTATAATTTATTTTTATTTTTTTAGTTTGGTCTACAATAAAAGCGTGTTTTTTTCAGCTTTTTAAACTACCATTTATTTATTGATGGAATAATCTTAAATGCGTCAATTGTTTAAAATCTCGAATACCCATTGATGTTTTTCTTTAGGGTTGTAACTTAATCTTTTAGTCGCCAAATCTGGAAATAGGAAATCGTTAATCTTGATCAGGATAATGGAACAAAATTATTAAATTATTGTATTGTCATCAGTCCTTGACAAGTGGGCAAAATTTCGAATTAATCTGATCTTTCAAAGTGTGTAAAATTCAAGTTCAACGATTCCATTACATACAGGTGAAACTTATAAAAGCGTGTTTATTATGCATATGAATTTATACAATAAAATTTACTGGCATTCAGAATGTTAGTACTTTTTATAATAAAATATAAGCATACCGTAAAATTGCAGATTTAATTTATAAGCAAAAATTTTTCTGAATGATTGAGTTTTTTTTAATGTTAATTTAGAAAGCAACTCGAGGCCTATTGGCGACGGATCTTGTAATTTTGAGTCTCGGTCAAGTGACGAGGATGACACCTGAGCTGGCACCACTCTCTCCGAGCTTTCACACGATACCAACGAGAGAATTTTAATCCACCACAGATTTAACGAGCATCCGCCCTATATACGGTGGGTAAAATTCTTTTAAGAAACGGACGCTTTGAGATTTTTTTAGGAAATTCTGTTTAATAAAAGAGGGCAGTATTATTAAAAGTAGAATATTTTGGTATAACATTTCTCAAATAATTTATTCAGATTACACGGAATTGCAAGTTTTTAGTAAACATTAACTGCACAATGCCTTAAAACATAAAAAGGGCGATTTCTTTTCGAGATTTTCTAAAATATTTAATTTTGAATATACATCTGGCTGTTTCGCATGAATATCTGTTTTTGATTTTGTATTCAGATGTGGCCGTGGTAACTGAGTGGTCGTGGTCGCGAATTCATGGCCAGCCTAGTCAAATTCTATAGTCATTAAAAACTTTTCGTGTGGAGGGTCTGAAAAATCTCTTTCATGCTTGGTGGTATACACTGGTGTGCAAAAATTAAGGACGAGACGGTTTTTTCAATGTAACTTTGTACAAAAGCATTCCAAATCAACACATTTAATACCGTAAGATCCCCAATACGTAAGGACATGAGTAATGTAAGCAACACTTACTAAAAGAGAAATCAGAGGGATAAAAAGAAGCTTTATTGAAAAAGTAGCATGGAGCGCAATGCGACTGAAGGCCGAAACATCCCTGTGATGGGTGTCCAGCAAGAAATATCCGGTCTTTAGTAGGGGATATGATCTCCCCTGACTGCTAGGCAGGTTTCACAGCGTCTGCCCATGCTGAGAATGAGGGTGTCAATGAGTTGTTGAGGCATTGCTGCCCATTCGTCTTGCAGCGCCAATCGAAGCTACGGAATCGTTACTGGTGGTAAGGTACGAGCTGCCAAGCGTCTGCCTAGAAAATCCCATACATGCTCGATGGGATTCAGACCCGGAGATCGTGCCGGCCAATCCATACGTTCAATATCCTCACTCTCTAAGAGCTGTTCGGCAGCTACTGTGCGATGACATGGTGCATTGTCGTCCATGAAAAGGAACTGCGGACCCATAGCGCCTCTAAAAAGACGCACATATGGAAGAAGAATCTCGTTACAATAACGGGTCCCGTTGACTGAACCTGCGTCGAAGATGTGAAGGTCTGTACGACTACCAAGCATGATGCCTCCCAAACGAGAACACCGCCACCTCCATACTTGTCCCTTTCAATGATGTTCGAGGGATGATTGCGGCTTCCCCGCTCTCTCCAGATGAGTATGCGATGAGAATCGCTACTCAGACTGAATCTGCTCTCATCTGTAAAGAGTACTCGTCCCCATTCATTGTCTCTCCAATTCCGGTATTCCCGGTACCACAGAGAACGCCTTCTCCGATGGGCAGGCGTTAGAAGTACACACCGTACAGGGCCTCGTGCAAACAGACCACCACCGTGCAGTCTTCTGAACGGTAAAACGCGATATCGGTCGTCCAGTCGCCTGTGTCGTGTGTCTAGCCATTTCTCCCGCTGTCTGCCGCCTGTTTCTTCTGGCCTGTAAGGCAATATATCGTCATCTGGGGTGTGGTTCCTCGTGGACTACCAATACTGAACCCCCGGATAGCTGTTCCTGTAGTTTGAAATTGTCTCCAAAGTCGTGAAACGATGCTGTGAGCAATTCCGAACTCTGCAGCCACACTTGTCACACTGCGACCTTCCTCCAACTTCCAATGATTCGACCTCGGGTAAAAGCATCCAGATGTCGTCTAACCGATTGATTATTCGCCATTTCTCGCTGAGGCAGCAACTCGGTGTGATTTTAACTGCTATGCCGTGTGCAATCTCTTTGCCAGAAATATTAATCTTACACCGACAACATGCTTTACTACTCAGACACTCCCCCATTACGTCTACCTGCATATCTGCGCATGTGCTACCGTACATCACCTCACTTAATCTCCTGATTGGTCTTTCTGTCCGCTCTGCTCTTCGTTCAGCTGATATGCTAATTTTTCGACTTCGTCCTTAATTTTTGCACACCAGTGTATATGTTGTAGGGCCGTGGGTTGCCTAGTGGTTAGAGCATCGAACGCCAGATCGAAAGGCCTGGGTTCGATGCTCTAACCACCGGAAGAGCCTGGGTTCGATGCCCTATGTCACCATGCCCGATGTCTTCGCCCCACATGAGCTTTAATGAACAACCATTCATTCAATGGTGGTTTCAGGAACATTGTGAGCTGCATGCAACTTAGACAAATCCTACATGTTTAAAACGGTGTACAAATTTTTGAAAAATAAGCTGTTAATCCTAAGGAAGCATTAAAAACGATGTTCATTGAAAGGATGATATGATACAATAAAAAACAAAATTAGCAACTTTTATGTCTTAGTTTAAAGTAGACGCAATTATTTAACTTAATAGTTTGTAAATTATAATAATAAATTTATGCGTCATAATTTTCAAATAACCAGAATGCAATTAACAGAGATGTGATCCACATATAGAGTGAATGAGTGAGAGCATTGCGGGAGAGGACCCAGGTACTCTAGGGAGCCCAAAGCTTGTCTGACATTAAGTACTTATTTGGGTTTGGGCCCCAAAACCTGAGTTTGCAGGGGTCCCCCTAATTTTCTCCGTTATGCCACTGAGTAAGAGAATTGTATCAACGTCACACTATAAATCAAGACGAGGGGTATTGGTGACTAACTTCGTAAATTTGTACGATCAAGTGACGAGAACGACACTTGAACCAGGATCCATTTCTTAACTATAACGCCACACCAACAGGACATTGAGTCACAACAGATTAAACATCCATCGGCCCATTCTACACAGAGGTTCTTCAGTGGCACCAGGACTCGAACCTGCTACATTTTGGCCACGAGTTCGTGACCATAATCACTAGGCTACCTCGGCCACTCCACATATAGAGATCGAATTTTCAAGGAATAATAAATCGTAGCACTTGTCAGGAAACAAATGCTGAAAAACTGACAAGTCCTTGGGAAGGCGTCCAATAATTTATAGTTTTCATTCTCTCTACATACATTTTAAGTAATTCCTTTTTGATTTCGTAAACATTACTATTTTATACATACTAAATTATTAATTTTTTTGTACTTTCATTTCAGGTGTCGATTCGAATGATGGTAAACTTAGTCACCAACTAAAAGAAGTTTAGTGAGTGTGTGAATTATGGATTTAAGGTAGACATAAAGTGTGTGGATTGCGAATGAACCATGAACGTGTTACAGAAGTCGGAGAACAGAAGCGCTTCCATATTACTCACCTTTGGAACTTTCATCTTGATAGTTCAATGCGGATTTGCTCTGGATTTGAGTAAGTTTGATTTCATCTTATTTTAGAACGTTATAATTTCAATTTCAAACCTGTCGTTGATACCGCATCAGCTCATGAATAGATGGCATTCAAGTTAAACTTAGACTAGTGTTAAATATTACAGGTACTGTATTGGGTGATGAAAACTGCAATATTCGATAAACATAAATAAGGCTTCAAGAGTTTATAAGTCATCACCCCATCCCTTATTGTTCAGACAACTGTCCCAGTATGGGCTGCTTTTCCGTTTAGGCACGTGCCTAGGGTACAATTTGAAGTGTCTACGGCGCCGGGGAAGTAAAACATCCACCCTGGTCCCTACAACATATCCTAAGCTCTTCTGTACCTCCCCTGGCGGCTGATGAAACAACATTTCTTACACATCATCACTCGCCACATCATTAGAAGTGATGCTGATTTTTCAAAGCCTTCTTTAAAACATCAAACATGTTATAATAGCTTGGTGATAGATCCAGACTGTAGGGTGGGGGATTCAACAAGTCCTTGTTGGAAAAAGTGCATCCAAGGCTATGTTGTTTTGGCAATGAGTTTTTATGTTGTGAAGAAGCGAAGTTTCACCTTGTCTCAATGTGACTGGGTATTTGCTTTTTATGGTCCTTCGAAAGCCAGGTATTTTCTTTACACAAAAATTGAATTACTCTAGATGACAAATATTTCTGGTGCTAAAGGCTGTGTTAATGCTTCCTTTGAGAGACCCTTAAATAAGGCTGTCCCTCATATAAGGCTGTCATCGCCTTGTGTAGAAGAACAAAATTTAAATTCACGCGTTTTCAAACGATAAAACTCTTTAATATTAATGTACCATATTGGCTTCACTGTGGAGTAGAATATTCTGTATTTTAACATTTTTGTGTGTTCGAATTTATCGAATTTTTTCGCCATGTAACGTATTCCATAATTTGTCTTCTGTAGTTTAGTGACAAACGAACTTTAGAATTTGCGCTTTAAAGGGGCTACATTAAATGTTTCCCAATTTTAAAATTTCAGTAAGATAAAAATAATTTGTTTCACAATTAAATGAGCGTTTTTATTAATGTTAATTTTTCTCATTTTATTAATGTTAATCTTTCTCGAATTTTTCTCATCTGAAAATGTGAATTCTGTGCATGGGCTCTATTTTTCAACGTTAGCTTGAAACAGTTCCTAAGTTACCTATATCTTTTTATTGTTTTAACAACATAAGTATGGTATTATTTGCTTATTGCAAGCATTCTTAATTTTTTAAAATTATTTAAGATTATGCTGGTAATAAACTGAAATTAATTTCAAATTAAACGTATGTTTAAAAGCCATTTTTATTTGACATTTTGAAGCTAACTGTATGTAACGATTGATTGATAAACGAAAATTTAAGATCCATTTTATTGTTTTAGATTCTTAGAAAGTAACTATATTGTTAAAAGTAATGACTCTACTTAGATTTTGTAATATTCTTAGCATCAGAAGCATTTTCTTTTTCTATTGTTTTCAATTGATAAATTTTTTAAACTAAATTAGTATTATTTTTTTGTATATCATTGATCGAAATTTGAATAAAAATTTTATCCCTGGAAAAAAATAAGAGAAAAATGGTTTTACACTCAAAAAAGCCTGTGCAACATCGGCTAAAGGGAGAGAAAAGAAACCTGTCTGACAATAAAAAGAAGTTGAAGAAATTTTGAAAAAGGAATTGCAAGGACATTAATATAGAAATCACACTCACATTAGGAAGTGCTGACACCGAGAGGGGAAGGGAATTTTCATGGCAATGTGTGTTATGCATTCGAAAAAGCCTGTGTAACGCGGGCCACGCAACTAGTTTTTCTTAAATATGGCAACGAATATATTACCTTTTAATGTTGCAACCTTTTTAATAATATTTCAAAATTCTGACAAAAATTTGCTCTATTATTGATAACAATATTTGCATAACGTTTATTTAGGAATTCCGTCAAACAGTAACGCGCACAAAATTTTTTCAAGGGAGAGTCCATGTTCGAAAGCCCCCCAAATTGTATCATACCTCAAGACAATACCAATTGATTCTTCTGATTTTGTCGATTTCGTTGACAAAAAACAGTAAAAAATAAATTATTGAGTTAATAATTAGCATTAAAATAAATTGTTTATTGCTAGTACTTAATTAAAGTTTACGAAAAATATATATAGGATTATCATCAATGGAAAAACACTCAAGGGCTTTGGGGGGTGTCCGGACCCCAGAACACCCCCTGGTGTGCGCCCCTGCCATCAAACATAAGTCCCGTAAATTTTCCCTATTGATTTGATTACTGAAAAAAATGCAGATATCGTGCACAAAAAATCCAGTTATGACGAAGAAATTTTTTTAGTAATTTAATTTCCTGATTAAAGAAAAAAATATGTAAATTAAGATTACGCGTATAACTATATTTACTCAAAATATTTCATTCCAACTTTATGCTGATAGTATTCATTATGTTAACATTAAATGGAATACTCAAATTTAAAATTTCTCAAACTACTCCCAAATAAACAGCCAAGCTTGCTCCCACACTCAATATTGCAAAATTACTCTCCATCCATCCCATCTAATACTTTCGAGAGTCAACACTTAACGGCGCAACAAACTCAGCACAAAATCATCAAAGATTTTCCAAAGTCATCCAATCCATTCTTAATCATGTTACGTTGTCCACACGCGCGCGAATGCAATTTCACTCTTCCCCAAGTCTTTGAATAACACTTTTCGCCTAATTTATGGAAAAGCCCAGGGAAGGAATTTTATTTCTCGTATGGGGACAGCTCATTTTTCCGGAATCAATCCTCAACCCCGCACCTAGTGCCAGGGCCTATCATCGTCAAACGTCTTGTTCTGTCGCATCCACCCCTTTAAGAAGTAGGGGGAGGAAGAGGACAACCCTTTCCGCCAGCCATTTTAGAATATATTAAGGCTCCTATTATTGGTCGCTCTTCGCATCGTGTTTGTTCGGAGAGTGATTTTCCGTCTTCCATCCCCCTCCTTCGTTCTGATCCACCCCCAATCTTCGTTCCTCAGCTGTTTGTCTTCCACCCCCTAATGAAGATTATTCGAATAATGGAGCGTCTTGGCCTGTTGGGAAGATCCCTTTCGTCTGAAGTGACGTTTGGTTAATGCAATTTTGTTCTATTTTTGTGCCTTAAAGACTGTTGCGTAATTGAATTAAAGAATATGTCAGTGTTTAGATAGGTTTCATTCAAGGATTATGTTTGTAATTTCTTACGCTTGGAATAATGTTTAACAACTGATTTATCTTTCGATTATTTCTTTATATTTGGGAGTCCGTAAAGCAAGGCCACACTTTCAAAAATTAATTAAAAATAAACAAAGATTTTCGCTTACGGTTTTTTTTGTGTTCCGTTAAGAAAAGATTAAAGTTTCTGTTTGATGAAATGCAAACCACAGATGACGCAACGTTCACGTTTTGCAATATTCCCGTTCCAAAATGGCTGCATTGTAAGAACAAGCGCAAGTTGTAGAATGATTTATCAATTTTAAATCTGCAACTCATGTACAGCGGGAGTTTTGGATTACCTATATACGAATAGTCCACCTCCAAGTATTCACAATTTATAAGTGGCGTAAAAGATTTACGCCGACAGGTAGCGTATTGTCAAAAACAAAACGTAGCAGCCCTAACAGAAGCTGAAAATTAACATTAATTGTGCGTACAATGAAATCGTGCAATAAAACATTGCAAAACTTTGGTATTTTCTCTATGGAAGAAACCGTAAGTGAATATCTTTGTTTATTTGTAATTAAAATTTGAAAGTGTAGCCATATATCATATACTTTTGGACATCCGGTATATTGACTCTTTCCAAATAGATTTTTTTAATCATATTTATATTATAACTATATAACATATTTTCTTAACTTCAGCTTTACTTTCCCCGATAGTCTCCCCCCCCCCATATTATTTTGAAATATACTCACACTGAATTGTTATTGGTGTAGAGAGATTCATCGCAGGTCTAAAAAAGTAACAAAGTACACATAAAAAAGGGCAGAATATTGTTACGAATTTTGTTTAAAGAATACTTAAAATAGTATAAATAGTTTGTATCTGGATGTGTAATACGTTAATATTACCCTATGTTGTATTTATTTTATGTTAAAATTGTAATATTCGCAAGCAACGCCGTTCCTTACAAAAAATGCCGATTCAATGGTAACTAGGCGAAATCTTGACGATAGAGCCAAGTTGGCATCCTTTTTGGTGACATAGGTGACCATGTTGGTGTCCATTTTGGCGACTTGGTGACCATATTGGAGAGTTGGCGACCATAGGGGTTTTTCTGTAAATTACAAGAGAAATCTACTAATATCATGATCTATGAAGCAAGCGGCTTTTTCTCGAAAGATCCTTGAGGCATGTGAATAGGGAGTCACTCGTCGGAACTGAGTTAGTATTGATTTGACCGTGAAGAGTCGACCAGCGATTAGTTATTACTACGGCTGTTGTGTAAGACGAGCGAGTGCTTGTGAATAATCTTTCACAAACTTGTATTTTAGACACTGATAGCAGTGTCGGAGCACCATAGAAGGAATGAAGGCTTTCTGAGAATTACTCTTCGAATTTGATTATTGTATCCTGTATTTCAAGGATTGTTTTTCAACAATAAATTTCCATGGCTCCTGAAGAACTGCCTTGCTCTTTTGCGACTGATTTGCATAAAATCCTCGAACCCCGATCTACGTAACAATATGTTGTTACATAGATTAAAGCAGGGGTGACGAACCTTTATGAATCTCAAAGTGCCAATTTTTCTAAAGAAATGTTTATTGAGGTATAGAAGCGCCGTCCAAATAATTTTTACTTGTGATTATTGGGAAAATAAAACTACTAAATACTAACAACTGAAAACTCTTTTATTTTCTTCGAAAAAATACATTTTGCACTTTACAGTAGTAAATGTTTTAGTTATACGTGTAATTCGAATTATATAAAGTAACATTAGTGTGACCTTTACTGTTACAGATTGGATGGCAAATAACTTACATTGCAAGAATTTTAATTAATTATTTTTGCTCTGGTTCACTATTTTTACTAAAGAATTTTGTAAATTTTGTTCAAATTTTCAATCGTATTTTTTTCCCTTCATTTTTTTAACCCATTGCTCTATTTCCCAACCCACGGCCTGTCAGTGTATTTTAATAATTCAATGTACATCGCTTACAGACAGTAGCGCACACAGGAATTTTTTAAGGAGGGGTCCAAGGTCGAAAGTCCACTGCTCTCGTACCATGCTTCAATACGCCGCCCAACATTTCCCAATTCTTTTAATTTTGTCGATTTTCGGGAACAAAAAACAGTAAGAAATTAATTAATAAATGAATAATTAGTATTAATTAATAAAATTAACTGTTAAAAATACATACTTAATTTGTACGTACTATATACATAGAATTATAATCAATCGAGAAAAAATCAAGGGCTTTTGGGGGGTCCGAACCTTCAGGACTCCCCCCTTGTGTGCGCCACTGTTTACAGAACTATAGTTTATTAATTATTAACTCTATTTAAGTTATTAATTTAATAAAACTTGACTAAAATGGTAACTATCTATTTATATATAATCCAAATGCAGCTATCCATATATGAAATTCTATAATATTAAACCATAGCGATGAATTTACCTAGCCTCTATACAATTCAGAAATAGACTATTTCGAAGAACTAAATTACGCCAAGGTTCTGAACCATCACATTTATTCAAATTCTACTTCAAATGACCAATCGAAAGTTAAATCCTCCTGGACGATTGCATCCCTTCTGGATAACCCCTCCCCCCGCTTCTAAAACTATCGTTCCAAATCGACACTCCACCATCTTCAGCCGAGAAGACCCCCAAGCCTTAATGGAAACAGTATAATTAACCCCAGCGGCGAACGCGTGTTTCGATGGGGGGGGGGGTATGAGGGGTGGTCGAAAGGGGTGTTCGCATTCCCGTGAAAGAGAGGTGCATTAACTTTCTCTAATGGATGCCAGGTTGCGTTGTTCCTTTTCGGCCCGGAGGAGGGGTAGCCTGAAGGGGGAGAGAAAGGATTGGTGATGCATGCAACTGGTTCTGGTTCTGGTTCGTCCCGGATTTCGATGGAATCATATTGCGGAAGATTCGGCCTATTGTGTGAGATATTCGTTGTCTATTAGATTACCGGTAAAAGCAGTCGCTGTCGTGGAGAGTTAAGGTTTCGATTGGGTGATGTATTCAAGATGTGTGGGATGGTGGAGGCCTTTGGAAAGCTGCAGCATTTTGTTATTAGTGTTGCTTTGCTTTACAGTGTTTCAAAAAATTCCCGGCTATTTTTTTTAGCTTTATTAAAATCAATGTCCAGAGACATTTTTCAAAATCCTGATATCTTTTAGAAATCCTCCTTTAGTTTATTTCTACACTTGATAATAGTGTTACAAATCTTGACTGATGATTGCTTTAAATGTAAATAATAATAGTGTAAATTACTTTCATTTGTATTTATTTTATGCTTAAATTGTAATACTTGCAAGCAAAGCCGTTCCTTTGATTATAATGGCGATTCAATGGAAACTTGGCGAAATGTTGGTGGTAGAGCCAAGTTGGCATCATTTTTGGTGACGATGTTGGTGACTTGGCGACCTTATGGATGTTTCTGGAAATTGCTGGAGAAACCTATTAATATCACGATCTATGACGCAAATAGATCTTTCTCGAAAGATCCGCGCAAACTATAAATAGGATCCGCTCCCTGAAGTTAATATTGTTTTGACCGTTGAAGAGTTGACTAGCGATCAGTTGCAACGATCGAGAGAGTGCTTGCGAATAATCTTTAACATTACGTATTTGTATTTTTAGACACTGATAGTTGTGTCTGAGAGCTGTAGAAGGTATAAAGACCTTCTGAGATTTATTAAGCAAATTCTAATGCTATATCCTGTATTTCAAGGATTGTTTGTCTACAATAAATTTTCATCGCTCCTGAAGAACTGATTTTCTCTTTGAGACTGCTAGCATAAAATCCTCGAACCCCGATCTACGTAACAATATAACTCTATACAATTGCTATGTCTAAAATGTATTCCTAATTTAGCCTTTTGTTGTTTTTTACTTGATTTATGCTAAAAATATTTTTAAAAATGTTAATAAAATTGATCTTTCTAAAAAAAAAGAAAGAAAGAAAAGAGAAAAAGAGGTGAATTTTCAAAAATATCAAAAAATTGAATCCTCGAACCCCGATCTACGTAACAATAAAACTTTGTACAATTCCTACGTCTAAAATGTATTCCTTATTTTGCCTTTTGTTGTTTTTTACTTGATTTATGCTAAAAATAGTTTTGAAATGATAATAAAATTATAAAAAATAAAATTAAAAACAATAAATTGATTTTTTTAAAAAAAGAAAGAAAGAAAAGAAGGAAAAAAGAAGTGCATTTTGAAAAACTTCTAAAAATTGAAAAATTCCGAAACAATGAATTTTTGGATTTAAGTTTTTTAAAAGAACTATTTTTGAAGATCAGCAGGGTTTATTTTTTTGATCGAATAAACTTTGGATAATTTAAATTTCTAAAAAGAGAGTTTATTTTCCAAAGGATTCATTTGGATAATTTATCAAAGGCTGCATTAGAGGATTATTTGTCTCAAACACATTCTGGGTATTAATTTATTTAAAATTGTTTGAATTCTACAGAAATATAATGCAGTCTAAAGGTGCACGCCATCAGATATTCTCGAAAAAATCCTATCTCAAGTTCCAAGAAATTTTTCTGTTCATTTTCATTTTCTATTTTCTTTCTGGGACCTTGAAGGCCGAGCAATTTTTTTAAGTGACAACTGAATTTTTTCTGAATTCTTAGGTTCAATATTTCTGTTGCATTTTCTGCACCACATTTTATTTGAAATGTTTTTTCATTAATGTTTAGCTCCTTATTGCAAGAATTACTTTATTTTTTCAAACTAAAACTATACAATTTTCTTTAGATTTTCTACGTATTCATTCTTTATTTGTATGTATCTATTTTTAAAATTCTCTCTCTTCATTGTAATATTTCTACTATCTATACAAGAAAAGTTGTAGCGGTTGAAAATTTTATTCAAAAATTAATTGGTTATCATATTTTTCTTAATGGATTAAATTTATGTGACGTCATAGTCACATGATAAATGAAATCACGTGTTTCCAGCCAATCAGTACATACGCTTCGCTGTTGCCAACACTTTAATTGATTACGGCAAATTGATTTAAAAGTTGAAATTTATTATAAGAATTTTGAAAAACTGTTTGAGAACCATAATATATGAATATCTTTAACCGATTATCAATTTTGAAGTTGGTACGTATTATCGCAACAATGCTCATGTTCAAGATAACTCGCTAAGTCGGCAACCCCGATTTCGCATGTGTTGTATGCGCTGAATTGGCAACCATGTGCTTCGTTTCACATAATGTCGCCAATAAATTGCGATAATGCGTAGGTACCTTGAAGTTTTATCAAAAATTTTATACAAATCTAATATAAGTTTTGAATTTGTGGAAGAACACGTGATTGTCTTTATCCGGTGATCGTAATGAATTTAGCCCATTGAGTATTATTAGTAGATTATATTAATCACATAAATATAAACATACAGTTTAAAATTACTTTTTCTCAACAACCAATTGTATATATATTTGTAATTAAATATCGAAATAGGGCATATGATTTCATAATATGCCATTACATATTATGAAGTAGATGAGGAAAATTAAATACTTTGTGAGGCTAGAGGGCGATTTTACGGCAATTATGATCCCCATACTGCCCGCCATGAGTTACTGTAGTGTATATTACATCATATAAAGTTTATTAAACTATAGAAAAAACTGTAACTCTCTATAAAATACCTTATACTTCAGGTATAATTAATTCAAGTACTTAAAAATCTTGGATACTTACGCAGATCGCGACTACGTCTCTTCAAGCCGCGTGAATTTAATAATAGTTTTATAATGATTTCCATACCAATCAACTCTGTTTCACGGGGATTGTTGTTGTCATGGGAACGAAGATAATGTACATATGTAACGTAAAAAGAAATAAATTTTGTTGTATATAAGATATTTTGGTCGTCAATAAATGCAATGGTTTATAGACGAGTAGTTTTTATGATTCTATACGACTTTAGAAATTGATTTTTTGAAAAACTCGGATTTGATTAAGAAGCATTGGTTTTAGTCACTTTTTTTGTTTGTGGTTTAATGAGTAAATATGTTACAAGAATACCAATACACATAATCGCACACCAGGAATTTTTCAAAGGGAGGGGGGGGGGAGTCTAGGGTCGAAAGTACTCTATTCTTGTATCACGCTCCAATACGCCTCCCAAAGTATTTTTTTTTATTTTGTCAATTTTCGGAAACAGAAAACAGTAAAAAATTAATTATTGAATGAATAATTAGGATTAATTAATAAAATGCATTATTAATAACAAATAATTAAATTTTACGTACTGTACACGTAAGATTATAATCAAGCGGGGAAAAAATCGAGGGCTTTGGGGACCCTGGGAGTCCGGACCCTATGATCCCCTCCCCTTGAGTGCACCACTGCCAATACACATTACATGACATTGAATAATCACAATTTCTATATGCGGTACTCTTTTTTTTTAAAAAAAATGGCAATGATTTCAGTTTATAGTAATTATTTTTGATTAAATTTATTTAATTGAAGGGAATATTATTTTAAAACCACATTTAATTTCATATGTTCGTATAAAATATTAAATATTCAAATAGAAAGGAAAGAAAGGAAAATAAAACTTAACTAAAAGAAAAAAATCCCTGCCTTCCAGAAACCTTGAATAAAAAAACAATATTCGATTTAAATTATGGAAAAATTTAATGATTGTTTATTTTATCACAATAATATGTTTCAGTACAATCTAGACATTTTTTGTGCACAATTTGAATACATTTTTATTTCTTAAAAATAAAAACATTTATTGATTATGCATGAGGTTTCGTGGCACACATCACAAGACGCTGATGAGACGCATGCGCAAACTAGTCTTCCAACATTTCCGCATCAATTTTCTGAAGATTATCAACAAAACATCTGCCAGAATAATCCACCCTCCTACAAATTTCTGTTCTACATCATCCCCATCACGTATTCCCAAAAGATAAAAGTAGGGGGTGGTCGGTTTTCATTCCATCCTTACCCAGAACAAATTGTTCGATTTGGAATATTTGAGCTAGCTCCTGTTTCATAATCAGCCCCCTCTTTCCTCTGAAACAGTAAATTTGATGTGGGCAAACCAAGTACATGTGGCTTTTATCAAGA
Source organism: Trichonephila clavata (assembly GCA_019973975.1). Taxonomy (NCBI): domain Eukaryota; kingdom Metazoa; phylum Arthropoda; class Arachnida; order Araneae; family Nephilidae; genus Trichonephila; species Trichonephila clavata. The sequence continues at coordinate 10,431 of BMAO01010644.1, read as the reverse complement.
GGATGAGGGTTATTTTGTTTTGTTTGAGGATAAGCCGAACTGTATGGAGTTTACTGGGGCTTGCGTTGACATGTTGAAAGTGTACAGTAATAACCTTTGTTGTAATATGTAGAGTTGAACTTAGTTTTTTTTTCATGTTTTAAGTGGATGTTTGATACCTAAGGAAATTTTTCCTTAAAATACAATGTGGTACGAGAATAATGATTCATGTAACAAAAATACGCTTTTTTTTGTGGGGGAAGTGTGGTGGTTGTGGAGTACTGCCGTCGCTATAGGACATTGGTAGCGGAGAGAAACTAACAGAGCGCCGAGGGAAGAAGTGAAGAGAGACTGAGGCGCGTGAAGTAAAGTAAGTGATTAAAAATATCTGGCAGTTCGTCATTAATTTTCATCGAGAGAGGTGCAAACGGTAAACATCTCCGCTGTCCAGACTGTTAGCACGAGCAGGCGATAAGGCAATCCATTTAAAATTAAAGCTTTAAAAAGGTTTTTAGGGGATGTGTAATTTAATAACTACTTTGAAATGTATTCCATTTTTAAATGGTAAATAAATTGAAGTTGCTGAACTAGGAATTATTTCCTTAATACCTACACTCCTAAAGTGGTGACCCGGACGTGATACCACCGATAGGAAACCACCGATAGTCAAACCACCGATAGGAAGTTTTTTTTTAATATTGTTTTTGAATTTAAACCATTGAGGGAAAAACTACATTTCTCTAAAAAAGGGTGTACCGAAACTCAACATCAAGCGGGCATGGGGTGAAAAGGGGGTCATATCAATTCTGGGAAAAATTTTAAAAAAAGTCTATATCACTTGGTTAAGTGATGACTATCATAGTTTTGAAAATGTAAAAAAATTACACCTGCGATCCCGTCATTAGTACTGTGACCACAAATTTTACAATTTTTAAGAGATTTTTTTCTCTGATGTCATCCAACATAGACGTTCTATTAAGCACAGTCTCAAACTGAGCAAAAAGACATTGCTGGTTTAAGGTATCTAACTACCCTAAAACTGTAAATTTCGCCAAAAATCGACAAATATTTTTATTATTTTATTTTATAGATCATCTTATAAGCTTTATAAAAATACCAAGTTTATTATTTTCCGTTCATTAGAACAAAAACTACAAGTGTTTTAGTAAAAGTATATGCCATTACTTTAAGCAAGATGTCATACATTAAAACGCGTTTTACTCGAAGTGTGTTTTTTTTAAATGCTCAAACGGGGACACCAATTGTTCAAAAAGTTTTGAAAATAATTAACTGAAATTTGTTGTGTAAGCTCTGTATAAAAATAGAAGTATTTTAACCTTTTGATTTATCAATCACTGTTTTATTACAAAATTTACAGTCCCTTATGTTAATGTAATAACTATTTTTTTAAGGCAATTTCGTATAATAACCAAGATAAAATGCTCTAGTTCTTGTAAAATTTAAAATATCTCTTATCTAAGGCCATTTCAAAAATAAATAACATAGCAACACATTAGAATTGAAAAATTGAACATTTGTTCATAAAGTTTTGGTACAGAATGGGCCTCGCTTATGATATTTTTTGTAAATTTTTACCCATTTTAGTAATATTAATTTTTTTTCCTTCTTAATTTTAGCATATTTTTCTTAAAATTTTTTAAACAAACCTAAAAAACCACAAAAAATCCCCATATCTCCATTTTTTTTTTAAAAAAAAGGTTGTCGCAACCAGTGTCTCTCTCTCTCGGGATACCTTAATTAAAATTAACATAGTTTTGGGGGACTTGAGAACATGATGTCACCTAAATTTGACTCTCCAAAAAATAAAAATATTACTTACTACACCAATTATTTCAAAAGATGACCCTTTAGTAAGATTACAAAATGGTACTATTATATTTCCTGAATCCTTTTCCGTAATTCGATTGGATCAGGTATATTATTACATCCATTCAATACGTGTAATCTTATTCCAATGATGAGTCCTTCTTTTAGACATTTTTTATTTCCTTGGACGCCACAGAAGACATAGACACACAGTACAAAGAACATTACTTCATTGATTCTTCAGAAAAAGTATAATAGCAGAAGTATAATTCTGAATTGATTTGAAGCGCCATCTATCCCGTTTTACATTTGGTTACACAAGCTGGACTTAACCAGATTTCCTGGTTATTAGTTTCTGTCCTCCAGTGCCAAGGGGGCCTGTAGATCTTCTGCGCCAGGGGGCCGAAATGGGCTTAAATCGGCACTGGTTTTAATTCCTTGAAACTCAGACATAAAATCTGTTTTTCTGAATTCTCTTGTGGGATCTATGGAATGAAGCAACATTCATTGCTTCATATTACCAAAACAGCTGAGAACTGATTCAGAGGTCACCGGATTAAATAATTTCTCCCAAATTCTTCAATTCAAAACGTGCACTTTAATGCTGATTCAAGTTTCAGAGAGAATATCGAGCTCATTTTAGTGAAAAAAATCATTGACTTTACACTTTCTTCAGCATCAAATGTTTCAAACTTATCTCAACCAAGTTTCCTTCGGTTGGCTGATCCCGCGTTTTGCAAACTAGGCCGTATCGACGCACTGATAAAATGCCAATGGGTATTCCAAATTTTTAAAAAAGTGACGCATTTAAGATAAATTCATCAATGAATAAAAAAACTTAAAAAAAGCACGCTTTTATTGTATATCGAACTAAAAAATGAATTATAGTTTTTAAGAAACTAAAAAACATGCTTTTGCAGTTAATCGAACTGATATGTAAAATTAATTCTTAATATAAGAATAAAATGACTAATAAGAAAATTAATGTCATTAATTTTCGCGTGGGGTGCTTTGTTCTGCATGTTTACACCAACTCATCATTTCGGAAGAGAACTTATTAGTAAGAAATTATAACAATTGATATCGAGTACCCTACGCTGTTACCAGAATGACATAAATTTTCTCGTTAATCATTTTATTCTAAAATAAAGAATAATTTTTTAATTTTTAGTTCGATTATCTATAAAAGCATGTTTTTTTTTTAGTTTTTTTAAAACTATAAATATATTTATTTTTTTTCGTAAAAGAGAACAATTTTCTACAACGACCAACCAACAGGTTAGGGTCATTCAATAAACCGTTCTCTTTCATTGTTACGCAGAAATAATTGAGTAATAAGCAATAAATAGTCTCTCCCATCCTGCTCGGGTCAAATTTGTAAATTAGCCCCATTAATAATAATTCCACGATTAAATCAAAGCACTTTAACTTACATACTAGTTTATTCATTGAGTAATAAATCCTTTAGGTGGCAGTATAAATTAGTGCATTAGTTACATAACTTAATCATATCAATGATAAATTTGCCTTTCAGCGAAAACTGCCTTTATCTTTTTTTTCCCTCAAAGGGTCAATTTTTATGAGTAGACATTCCTCATCAAGTCTTAGGTTTCTTTCCAGCTTATTTGCCTATGTTCGTAGCCTGCTTGATGAATCTGCTGTTCCTGTTTCGCTTAAAAGCTTTTACCAATTAACGTCGTATCCGCCATCGAGTCAATGCATCATATCTTTTCCTTCTTTCTTTTCTGCCTTCAATGGACACTATTTTTACGTCCATTCACCGCATTTAGTTTCCCGCCTTTTTTTGCTACTCTTTGTTCTTTGCTGCCATTAGCATTTGGTGCGTCGGATATTGGAAAACTTTGCAACTGATGGAGACGTATGCTTCGAACTTTTCTATGACTTGTCAAATAAATAGAAGAAGATGAAGTCTGTGTTGGATTTTAATGCGTTCAGCTAAATTGGGTTGAATGTGGATTGGTGTAAAATGTTGTTGAAAATAAAATTAACAAAAAATGGTTGTGGAGTGGTTTTTAAAAGGAATGTATATGGAAGTTTTGTATTATTTTATTTAAATTTGTTTAAAAAGGCGTGATGAAGTTTGTTTTTAAAAAAAATATAAAATGCGAAATTGTTTTGAAATCCTCAAATTTTTGAATAAAATTATAAAGTTTTAATCTAAATATTTGAAAATAAAAAGTTTTAAAAAAGAACGTTTTTTCGCGTATCTTGCAACGAGTTGGATTCTTCTGATTTCAGGATTATAATACAACCATATACTTACGTAAAAATGCAATGGATTTTCAATGAAATTTTATTTAAAACAATAAATAGATATCTGAAGAAAGTATTTTAGAAGATGTATGAGATTTTGATTTTCTACCGTAAGAATGGGGGTTTTTTAATCGTTTTTTTTAAACTCTGTTTCAAAGTATTAAATATTTTGAGATTTAATCCCAAAACTCATTGGAGTTGTATTTTCATTCTTTATTGAATAAAGTAATGGAATGAAAAAGAAAAATCCACAATATTTTACTAAAATTGAGGAAAAAAGTTTTTTTGGATTAGAGAGTTAGGACCCTCTAATTCAAAATTTTGAATTAGAGGGTTAATTTTTTCCCCGCGTTAAAAGATAAGAGTAAAGTAAATTAAATGCAGTCTAAAATGTGATTTTCGTATAATTAATTGTCATATCTATTATTCTTTTATATTTTGTAAGCAATTAGAACTACTACGAATAAGAACTGTGCTATTTGCTCACAAAGATATGAGAAAATCAACTTGAAAAGGAATTTCTCAGTCAATTTCCTAGTTTAATATCAATTATTTTTACAGGTTCTGAATTTCTTGAAACAATTTTGAAATCTTTAAGTTCTACTTCCATTATAAAAACATGGAACATTAAAAAAAAATTTTATTCAAATATTTTTCGACTTAAGTCCGGTACAATATATGTTCCCACCAAACTCCGTTGCAATGCGTACCCCCACCAAACTCTTTCTGTACCCATGGGGGTACGCGTGTCACACTTTGATAATCACTACGATAGAGTTTACCTCTCGGCGTTTTCGTCTATATAGTTTTTAGAATCTAACCGCCTCCATAACAGACTGCATTTGTGCACTACTGCTACATACAAAAAATAAATTTCACGTCTGGTACTTACACGCTCTGTGTTTCACAAAACTTTTTTTTCCTAAAAGAAAACTTAAAAAAAACGTGCTTCACAATTGGGAATTTTAGAATCATTCCCCCCAATCACACTCTGATGATCTTCAGAGCACCCAATCACGACGCAAAAGTATCGGAAGCTCCTCGCTTGGTTGGTTGGAAGCAGCACTTGTACGTTCCATCAGGTAAACGATTCGCGTACTGGCATTCCATCATCGATCCTCATAATAAGAGCGCGTGTTTGGCAGGCACCATCGTTCTCTACTTAGCCAAATGACTGTTCGGGATGGAACGATAGATCAAAGAACCACACACTCACACACGGAACAAAAAATAGCCGCGAGAGGGCGGCAAAAACAACAATAAAAAAAGTTGTCGCCGGACCGTAGAATAGAGGGCTTTTGGGGTGTATCGTGGGTGTGTCCTTTAGCGGACAAAACGCGCATTAGGGGGATTGACCGGGGTTTGGGTGCTATCATTTTGGAACGTCCACTTCGAGTTTTTTGACAAGCACTCTGTCAGGCGTCTCACTCCCCTAGATCTATGATTGTCCACTCTCAGGGATTTCTGATCTGGGGTGGTTGGTCAGTTTGTTGAACTGGTGAGGGGGGACGTTATGGATGTATGGGATTGAAAACACATTATCTGCTTAGAACCTGAAGGGAGAAATGGATGTTTGGGGTTCTGGTTTGCAATCTCATTTTCGGAAGACGTACTTTCCTACGGTTGAGTTCAAGGAATGGATTATACGGGAAGAGTTCAGATCTAATGGAGATTACCCGGAAGGGATGTGGTCACGTGACATTAAAACGAAGATATCATTCGCCATTTTGATGACAGACATTTCATTGCAAAAGGGAGAGAGTTCCTCCCGTTATTAATTCATTAAAAATGAACTCAAGTTTACGTTTTTAATGTTTCGAAAATCTTTTCAATGTTTTAAAAGCCTTTCTTGCCAGTAAAGCTGAATCGGTTTTCCAAAAATATTTATATTTTTCAGTAATAAAGTGTTAATTTTGTTGAATGAAAGTTTATATTTTATACAGAGTCGGTACCGGTGGCTTGGACTGTAGCATGCCCGCTACCTCTGTCCCCTTTTCTGGATGCGAAAATCGTAGGCACGCATGCCATATGATTATGTGGCATTGAAAAGATCCCTTGAGTATCAATTTGGCTCTGGTACTCTCAGTAAAATTAAACGAGGACAATATTTCGCATCCGAAGAAAGCTTGTATTAAATAAATTCAAGAGTCAACATTTGGATAACGAAGCCGCCACTGAAAGATGCCACCATGAAATGGTTATCACGTTTGGAGACTTACCGTACCTGTAAAGGCTAAGATGCTAAAATGCAGCCCCATTGGAAAAAATATGAAATATATAAGGCCTTCTTTTAAAAAGAGAAAGAATAAGCAGATCCTTGTATAAGCAGAAAGTGCGTTTTTTTCTTTCTTTCTTTTTTTTTTTTTTTACAAAAAATTATCCAAAATTCGAAATTTATATCTAAGCGGAATCGAAAAAAAATTCCTCCAATTTTCAAACATGTCGCTCGTAGGGTGAAAATAAGGTGAAATATTTTCCAATAAAAAATTATAATATGCCAGTCGCCCAACAACAATAGTTTTATTTCTAGTAATCCTATATCTGAAGCTATAATGATTTTTCCGGAGAGCCTAAGGGTGTGGGAGAATTGGAAGAAAGACCAGCCATATTTCAAAAACAATCTAATTTATTCACAATATTATCCACAACTCAAATTCAATCGATCAAGGATAAGAGATGCACCCAATTAATAACTATGAAGACAATTAACGAGGTACGCGAGATATGAGAAGACTTTAATGTTTAATACACTTACTTAATTCAATAACTCTGGTTTCTCCACTATTTAATCTAGATTCAAACTCCAGTGACAGATCGTCATCTTAAGTAATTCAATTATCAAATATTAAATATCCGTGATTAACGTTCAAGTTGATTAATCACTGCTTCGCTAGGAATCTATCCCATCTCTCTCTTACTAACCTGAAAGTCTAGACTATATATAGTAGTCCTAATTTAATTATTCACGTTTTCTTCTTCGAAGAGATGTTTTATAATAAAATAATTTTTAAAGACCCGAAATTCCCCAAGAGGACTGTTAGTTAAAAGAGCGCTGATAGAACCGTCACAAAGCTAACACCTTTTTTACCCCATTCACACACCTTATTGTCTTGAACACTTATCTGTGCTAGTCATGCTTTCTAAACGATTTTTTCTTTTCATCGGAAAAAAATTATATACAACACGTGATCGTCGATTTATGTTTCATGTCTGGGAGGAAAAAATTGATACTCGATGACCATATGCGTTGGTTCATCCCAATGATGAAATGTGAATATTAGAACATATTCGAAAACTCAAATTCTGACACTAACTTCGAAGATTTTATGTGACCTTTTTTTTTCTCTTTTGGAATAAAAGTTCCATTCAAAACACCCCCAAAAAATAAAAGATTAAAATCGTTTGCATGTAGTGAATTGAAAAGGTTTCTTAAAAAAAAAACCATTTTTTTAAACTATATTTTCCCTAGATATTAGCACATTCGTATATAAGCCTTTTATATACTTACTTTTAAAACGTTCCAAAAGTCGTAGGCTTATACACGGGAAAAAAAACTGTATATATTTGTTACTACAATATTTATATATATTATAAAGAAAATCATAAAATATATAAAATTTTACTTTATTTGCTTAAAATTTGTTCATATTATGAGGCAAGAATTTTTTTTACCCTTTTTTTTCAAGCAAATTTGTATTAACTTTTTCTTTTGTTTATAGATATAGCTATTAGAAATTATCATTATATCACATGATAATAGTTTTCATTGTTAAATAAAAAGATATGCACGATAATAAAATTTTCATTGAGTAATTAATTACAAATTAGTTATATAAGAATGCGTGAATTCTGAGCTTGATGATTTTTGATAATTTCGTTTATATTGGGTCGTAAAAACGATAACGCCATTCTCATTTCGTTATCTACAATTAAAAATGTCGATATTTTATCCATTTTTATATTTGTCAATGCTGAAAATCCGAAATCATTCAAATAAGATATAGAAAACTATAGAAATATTTTAAAATTTTTTTGACTTATAAGATAATCGTCTCTAATTTTAATCCAAAAAGAATGACTCTTCCGAATGTTTTGAAGTTATATCTCCATTATTACAGAGCGAAATTAGCCCTTCCTCTTCATTCAAAGTTAATTCATGTACAGATGTATTCGTTATCACAAATGGATTACGATCTAATTTTTTTATATCTAAATTTTGGAAGCAATGAATAACGCTAGTGCTGTCAAATGGTCAATAACAGTTTTATAAATAGTTTATTTCTATAAAACGGCTGGATGACTCGGTCCCGGGTTTTTTAAAATTCTTTTTCTCAGAGTATAATTAATATTTTAAAAAACATTTAGTGACACACTTTAAGAGTTTTGTGGCACTCAAAAGTGCCGTGGCACAGTGGTTGAGATTCACTAATCTTGATGAATCATCCTTTTTATCTGATATTATGTCATAAATATCAGATTGTTCTAATAGTTCGAGATTGTATTCCTCGGTATCATCAGGGACGACTTAAGGCATGTGCCAACTGGGCCCGGGTCCAGGGTCTCACTCTCGGGAGGGAGGGGGGGGGAGGCCTCGTTTCGTTCTCGACTCTGTCTTAATAAGATCATGATCCGGATAATTTTAATAGTCAAATATTATTCCGTACATATTCTCTAAAAAACTGGGAATTTCAAACATTATACCAACTAGCATAAGTATTAGGATATCTGACTACTTGCGACATTTTTTTTATTTAAAAAATGGAGATATGGGGATTTATTTGTTGTCTTTAGATGTTAAGAAAAATGTGCTAAATTTATGAAGAGAAAAAGAAAGTATTATTATTCAAATGAGGAAAAATTGACAAAAAATAACATAAACGGGGCCCATTCTGTACCAAAAATTAATGAACAAATTTTCAATTTTTCAATTCTGTTGTGTTGCTAGGTTATTCATTTTTGAAATGACCTTCAGGATAAGAGATATTTGAATTTTTTACAAAAACTAGAGCACTTTATCTTAGTTATTATATGAAATTGCTTAAAACAACAGTGATTATATTCATATAAGGGACTGTAAATTTTTTAATAAAACAGTGATTGTTAAATCTGAAGATTAAAACATTTGTTGTTACAGAACATATACAAAAAAATTTCAGTTAATTATTTTCAAAACTTTTTGAGCCATCGCTTTCCCCGTTTGAGCATTTTCAACAAAACACCTTTCCGGTAAAACGAGTTTTAAAGTTTGACATTTTGCTTAAAGTAATGGCATCTGCTTTTACTAAAACGTTTGTATATAACTTTTGTTCTGGCGAACAGATAATAATAACTTGGCATTTTTATGAAGCTAATAAGATGACCTATAAAAATAAAATCGTAAAAAAATTTGTCAATTTTTGGCAAAATTCACAATTTTAGGGTAGTTGGATACCTTAAGAGTGTATTATTATGTGATGACCCTTTGCCCTAGTCTAGGCCTATAGGCCTATTTCCATAAGCAATCATTCAACTCATTTAGTCAAAATGCGGCCATCAGTCGGGCCGGTTTGTAAAATTTCTGAGTCGTACACATTTATTTGTTTCAAATAACCATTTGTACGAATATTTGACAGCGCATGCTGTATACTGTCTACTTTTAAAGATCTCAAGTACAGCCTACTTTTGCATAGGGGCCCAGAGCTTCAAAATTCTTAAGATTTTTCTAGGCACAGGGCCTCAAAGAGTCTTAAGACATCCCTTGGTATCGCTACTATCTGCAAACGCTTATCAGCTACCCGAGGGCAATTTTTGAAGTATTTTCAGTGCCTTCGAAATATTTAGACCTCTCCGCACCATTTGAAAAACAATTAATAAATGAAGAATTTAACTAAAATCTTATAATTATATTTAAAATAAAGAAGAAATTAGCTGTATAACTGCATTAATCACATTTCGTATTGTCTGAAATTAGAGAAATCTTAGAAGGGATGAAAGAGAAGAATGCAAAATGTCCGGAACAATTTTTTCCCCTCAACCGAAAAACTTAAAACATCGCTTGGAAAAAAATTTCAATTTCAATTCCTATTTTATTTTATTTTAACCAACCTATTCTGTTGCTGTATGCGTTACACGCTACAGCAAACTTATTCTTTCAAGCCGCCACATTTCTCAAGCTGATACATTCCCTTTGGCCTTGAGAGAGTAAAAGTCGAAACTTATCTCTCAATTCATTTTTCACTCTTAAACCGAGATCAAAAATTGAATTTGGATAGAGGAGAGAAAAAATATATATATCCATCCCGTCTAGCAAAACCAAGAGTTAAAAAAAAGAGTGAAGCTTGATTTAAAACTCCGACGATGCTAGACAGACCT
>BMAO01010643.1:142100-167912 GCA_019973975.1 Trichonephila clavata | reverse complement strand
AAGTCGAATCTTTGAAATACAATTTTAGGTTACTAGCTACGTTCGGAACTGTGATTTTATTTATTTACTAATTTTTTGCAAAAGCATATAATGAATATTTAGTGTCATCCGAATTAGAATGAATATAGAAGATTGTTTTAAGAATATTATTATAATAAAAAGCAATTTAAATTGTTTTAAATTAAGAATTTTTTATTCCCAAAAGAGAGAGTGACAGATTTTTAAAACATTCTCCTTTTATTGAAAATGTTTATATATTATATTTTCTCTCTTTATATAGTTTGGACTTCTGTACAGAGACTAAACTACGATTTTTGAAACATTCACAATTGACAAACATATGAGACAATTCACCAATTGTCACATATTACACAAACAAGTAGTTAAATATATTTATATAATTGGCTATATTACTAATAAGTAGATCATTTAAACTCTAAACGAGTTATTTTTTGAGTTAGTGGGGGATAGCCCCACGTTGAGAAACACTGTTTTAAATTGATAAATATACTGATTGCCTAATATGAGAAGCAAAAATACGTGAGTATAGTTTAGAATTAGGACGTTATATTCATGAACAGTCCATGTGCCCTGTATAGTAGCTGTTCTTTAAATTTGATTCTTAGTGACATGGCAAAAGCATTCTTAGAAGTCTGTAATTCTTTTAATATACTCCAAAAGCATTTTTTCTCCTTCAACTTTTTGATGGCTTTCAGATATGGACACATTATCTATTGAATCCGAAATCTCTGAAAAAAATTGATTTCACCAAAAATATTGACAAATTTGCTTCTCAAAAAGCTATACAAGTTATTTTATCATTAAATTTTCAGTAGTCTTCGTGATTTATATACTTTTCTTTTCACGAGATTTATGCTTTAGTTCTTTCCTTTTTATTAAATTAAATTTTCTGAGTAAATACTGTTGATTTGCTTTTCTAATTACAAAATGTCTATTTTTATTTCAAAGGTAATATTTTTGCTTGTTTAATTTTTTGTTAAAAGGTTTTGCCGCAATCATAACCCTTTAGCTGACCAAAAAATAAAGTTTTGCTCTTCAAATTTTTGCATTTTTATATTAATGTTTTACTTTTTAATACAGGTAGATAAGTTTATAATTTGAATACATAAGTATTAAATAAGTAATTGTATATGTAAGCATTGTGTGTGAAATAAGGAATTAAATATAAAAGTATAATTAGTACCACAAAATCCGGCGTATAACTCGCACTTTTAACACACAAAATAAAATCGAGATTTAGGGGTGCTCATTATCAGGGCGGCTCTAGGGCCAGACATACCGGACCCCTGTCTGGGGCGGCATTTGGACCGAATTTGAAAATACTTTTTGATATATTTTAAGGAAAATTGGGAATTTCATTTAATGTATCATATTTCCTTATTTTATAATCTATATGTTTACGTCAGGTTTTTTTAATGTTGTAGTCTGAAGAGTTCGAGGCGGAAATGTACGTTAAATTGTGAAATTGGATGTTTTCACAACCTTCTCTAATCAAAAAAGAGAGCCCAATTGATATTCCTAAACTTATTTCAACTTTATAATTTGCACCAAATCTTGTTATTGCATTAAGAGCTTCGCTTTTTTTGCCAATAAGTGCAACAAGAAGTGTTTTTCAAAATTAAAACTAATAAAAAATTTCTTAGAATCCACAATTTTGTCTTTAAAATAGATTAAATGGTTTTGCTTTATTGTCTACCGAATATGAATTAACTAAACAAACTGATTTTAAAAAATTGATTAAAAGTTTTCAGAATTAAAATTTAGAAAAAAATGTAATTTTTTTATTTGTTTGTTTGTTTTGCTTTATTTTTGAGTTTTAGTTATTTTATTGTGATACCTTTTGTTCGTAAGAATTATTCTTAAAATGTGTGTATCTATGTGAGCATAAATACACAATTTATCTTTTTGAAAAATAATTTTTTTACTTTGGGAGAGGGGCGCCATTTTCCATTCTTGTCCGAGGCGGCGAAACTGCTAGAGCCGGCCCTGTCATTATACGCGGGGTGTAAAAGTATGAGAGCTTTAAAGTTAAAAAATAATGATTCTAGAAAAAAATAAGACTCCTACATAGAGATCGAAATACTCTTTATTTAAGAAAAAAAAAAAAAACGACATTCCTAATGAAATTAAGGGGGGGGGGGTGTTATAGTTCTAGAAGGTATACCACTTTTTAAAAAAAATATTTGGAATAATACCTGAAATAAATGACTTCAAAACAAAAGAGCATAGCACACGTACATTTCAGGTTTCTTAAAAAAAAAAAAAAAAGAGGTGCGCGTTATACGGGAAATATACCTAAAAATAAAAAAGAAGAAGAATACAGCCTGAAAGTATATGTGCACGTTATACGCCGGATTTTACGGTATTTAAATATATAAGCATTAGTCAAAATATGAAAAATTCTCTAAAGAGGCGGCACATTAGGTCTTCGTACGCGGCGGCCGACTCCCTAGGATCGGCCCTGTGAATGGTTTTGCAAGATTGGCTATCGAATATGAATTAGCTGAACAAACTGATTTTAAAAAATTGATTAGAATGTTTTCAGAATTAAAAGTCAGGAAAAAACACTTGTAGTCTTTTGTTTATTTTGATTTCGGTTTATTTTTGTGTTTTAGTACTTATGTATTGTTATTCTGTCTCTTTGTTCGAAAAATTATTCAAGTTTTGTAGGTGTAGATCTGTAAACAATTTACCTTTTTTAACAACTTTTTACTTTGGGTAGAGGGGCGGCATTTTCCATCTTTGTACGGGACAGAAAAAGTTGAAGATGGCTAGAACTTTTATATTATTAATCACTGTACAAAATTCATTCTGTTTCTTATTTCATACTCGTTGAGGATTCTTAATTAAAGCTGTAGATCTTTCAAAATGAAATGAATGGTTAAAAAAAAATGAAATTCTAAACTAATGATTCTCAGTTTAAGACAAGAAGATGACCATAACTGCGGAGCATCAAAAATAAAATAAAAAATGTTAGTATGACTTGATATAACTACTCTTAAGCAACTATTTACACTTGAAAAAAATCATTTTTATTATCCTTTATAATATAATGAATCAATAGGCCGCGGTAGCCTAGTGTTCAAAGTAATGGACTCGTGACTGGCGAGTCATGTGTGAGTTCCAGCCTAGTACCTCTGAATACCCACCCAACAGAAGCGGCCGATGCACGATAAATGCGTCGAGGCTCAAATGTTCTCCTGTTGATGTGGTGTGGAAGTCGGGGTGCCAGCTCAGGTGTCGTTCTCATTGCTTGACCATGGTTCAAAATTACGTGGTCTGTCACCAAAAGCCTTTGTGTAGCTGAATAGTAAGATGTTAATATATATATTCAATCACTCATTCATAATAAATCACCATCTCTATTTAATTATATTAAGCAACTTGTTAAGATTTATTAAAAATGATGTTCATTGAAATCAAAAACAGTCATCCCGTTTTCAATGATATTATGTATTCTTTAATTTAAAGGTGTCCTTTTCATATAAATTGTCAAGTGATTAAAAAGAGAAAAAGGAATTCAAATACCTAACATTTTCCTTGCTTGAAAATTATGTATCTTTAATTGTGGTTTAATACACATAGTTAAAAGATAAATCTCTCTCTTTATATAGTTTTTATAATCACATAATTAATATGTATATATAAATATTGGGTTGATCATTACTTGAATTTTATTTTAGATAAGCGTTTTCAAGATTTCACTTTAAGAAGAGTTTTTTTTAAAGGCTCAGATAATATAGAAATATGAAGGACTTAAATAGGAATATTTGATTCAAGTGTAAACTTTTCCTAATTGGAGTGAAAACTAAAGTAAAAAGTCAAGCAAATCTAATTCTAATGTTATCCTTTATTCAATATTGGCTATAATCTGTGAATAAATCTAAAATCGGTGCTAATTAAAACATTCAATTTTATTTTATAAATAATTATAATATAAGTGATTGTGATGTAACATTCTTTTTCGGCACTTTCACATTCTAGAATTTCCTTAGTGATTCAATATTCAGTCTTTAATAGTAATAAAATGTTTTTAAAATCATTTTCCGAGTTTTTGATATTTATATAATATTTTTAAGTATTTATTATCAGAAAACACTGAATAAAAAAAAATAAGGAACAATTAAAATTTAAAATCATCATTATCTAAGTGAAAAAAACACCTTTTATTTTTTTTATTGATATTTAAATTACAGAAATTGTAATTTTGGATGTAATTGTACTTAAGTGTGATTCAAATATAGAAAAATAAAATGTACAAAATAGAAAACCTTTAATTTCATTGAAAAGATTTTTTGAATCTTTTATAGCTTGTTTAGAGAAAAATATTATTCAATTATTTTACACAGATTATCAATTTAAAAGTGCTTTACTAAATGAAACAAATGATTTATATATATATATATATATATATATAAATAAATTTTTTCTTAAGTTGATACAGCACAAAAAAGAAAACCAAGTATAATTTTAAGAAATGAAGAAATTTCGAAAGTGCATTAGCATACATTGTAAATGTATAAAAATAAGAATGCATATACAACGTATAAAAATGAAAATACTTTTACAGATGAAAAAATATAATAAATGTATAAAAATAAATCTCAAGATCTTCCAGTTTTTTTTTCTTTTCTTAATCTGTTTTGAAAGATGGTGAAAATTTTATATGTTATAACTTGAGAAAAATTTATTTATATCCCTTACTGCCTCCTTTTTAAAAATCTAAAATTGTAAAAGTCGTGTTGTTTTCCTGTTTTGGTTGTTAAAAAATTCAGGTTTTATTTTCCACAATTTTTTAAAAAAAAAAAAATAGCCATTTCCCCCTAAAACTTAAAAAAATTAAAGTAATGAAAACGTGAGAAAAATAAAATAATATATATATATATTGTACAGTATAATTATATATTCATTTCCAAACTACATGTCAAAAAAGAAAACATTATTTTTAATTGTGCAGGGAAAAAGAGAGCTTTTGCAGAAACGTGGAATCCCCCCCCCCCGCGAGTTTAATGTATTACTACGCGTAATTCTCCGGCGTAATAATCTTCCATATGGTTGCTATAATCTTGTCAACTCAAGAATGGCGATCGACCTTTGGCTAGAAAACAGGATTTGGCGTTCGAACATCTTTCACAATTTTTTCGAAATAGTTCTCCATTTTACCTGAAGGTAGCGCTGTAAGCGGCATTCTGTGATTGGACGAAAAAATTTGTGGAACTGGTTACCAAAACATACCATCAATCGCGGTCGTTTGGCGTAACTTTTTTAGTTCAAGTTTTGGGTGGGCGATACTAAAGCTGTTCCCTTTATTCACTTTTTGACAAAACTTGAAAACTTAAAAATTACGCTTCCGCATCATCTTGGTGCACTTTCAAAAACTGTTACAAAAGTATGAACCAAAATAGTCTTTTTCCTCTACTGAATCATAGAAATAAGAAACATCAAAATAATTACTAATATGATAAATACTTGAGTATGAAATATTTAGTAACTATACATGTTTCATTTTTATGCTTCTACTAAAGTTAGAAAGAATCCCCCACCATTAATTTTCCTACAGAGGTGGCGGGGGGGGGGACAAACTTAGATCGAAGACGGGAACTTTGCAAAACTGTTTATTCAGGAGGGGGGGGGGAGTATAGCGGCGTTTCCTGGCGGCTAAGGGGAATACGGGGGGGGGGGAGCAACCCTGTGCTTCCCTTGGCGACTACCGTCGCCGAAAAAAAATTTGGCGATTTTTGAAAAAAGTCCGTATATCGAACTTGTGCCCTTCGACATTTTATTTCAACAATTTCATATTTTTCAAAATTTGAAACTATGTAAATCAAAAAAATAAAATATTCAGAAATTTTCAAAATTGATGCAGCAATGTACATACTTGTTCAATTGATGTTTTAGTTTCATAATGATCATCTTGATACCGTTGATCTTCGAAGTTAGGACACAAACATCGAGCACTCGAAACGCCAATCTGTTCTTCTGGAGAACCAATATCTTCCCATTCATCTTCCATATTTGTTGACATCGTTGTAAAGAAAAATAAATAAATAAATTTTCGAAAGTTCAGTTCAGTTCAGTTCAGTACAGTGATACCACTGTACATCTGGCTAGCACCTTATGCTCCGAAAAGATTATTTGCATTATATTCTTCAAATAGGATGCAAGGATAGGTCTTGATTATTTTGTACAACTGTAAGCTTTGTTAACTTATGCTTCAACTGTGGTTGGTGAAACTAGAGTATTTTGAATTTATTACTTGGTATTTTAGAATCTATTGGTTGTTTTTAAAAATTCTTCCACTTTTTGAATATGCTCTATTGCAGGGGTGGCCAACCCGCGGCACGCGTGCCACATTGTGGCACGCGGGAGTCATAACTGCGGCACGCGAAGACTTATTGAAAAGTTACAAAAATTTTATGAAAATGTTACAGAATTAATTCAATTGCAATAGAAAATTATCATGAAGAGAATACGTAAAAAACAGAAATTTTCAGCTTGATATTTTAAATACGCTAAGCAAGATTTTTTCTTTTCTTCAGTATAGTGCCAAAAATGAGATCATGCTCCAAAACTTACAATTCTGCAGCATTCTAAAGTTCCGAGAAAAGTGTTGAGTAACGTGAGACTAAAAACAAAGAAATTCTCTCTCTTTGGATGGTCAAATCTGCACCAAAAGTCACCCTCTCTCGGGGGCGGTTAATTTTTAACATCTCGGATTTCCATTCGAATTTCAGCTTTCCCTTCCAATGCTGAAGTTAAGTGTTTATAGCTATTGGCTGTCTGCGCTGTCCATCACTTTCAGAAAAACCTTTTTTTCCGAAAGTGCTGGCTTTTTACGATTTCTGTTATGTCAAGAAGTAATTCTGCAATATATTAGGAGAGCAGTTGTTGATACGGTAGAAGTTATTCTATCTGCACAAAATAGCCGCTTTATAAGGCAGAGGGAGTGAGAACTTGCATCCATGACTAATCAGAATGCTGGATTCGGAGCCAAGAAAATTTGTAGCTTAACATCGGCAAATTGTTTCTTGCTGTCAGACTCAGTTGATTTTAAACTCTGTTTTACAAGACAAGCTTTTTTCCTTTTCTAAAATTGTTTTTAGATTTTAGCGTTAGCGTAGTTGTTAAAAAATTTTTGTTTTCAATATGTTTATGGGTAAGCCTTCGACATCGAAAAGAAATTATGAAGAGGATATTGCAGCACGTGATTTTAAAATTGTCTGGGAAGAACAATACTCTTGTTTACACATCAAAATGCTTCCAAGTCTGTTTGTTTGATATGTGGAATTTGTATAGGAGTTCCAAAAAATTTAACTTGGACCGTCATTTCAAACAACTGCATAATGATTTCCACAGCAAATATCCATTTGGATCAAATTTACAAATCTTGTTCCAGAAGAGAAAAGAAGAAATGGAAACCATGGTGAAGGCTTCTTATGAACTTTCTTTGTGTGTTGTTAGCCAGTAAGAAAAAAACCATATTGAACGGAGAGGAGATAATAAAAAGTAGCCTTTTAATTTTCGCCCAAAATGTCTGTGATCTAAATGTCAAAAATATGGTTGATAAAATAGCTTAACCTAGAAATACCACCATGCGTCGTATAGATGACATGGGCCAGGAAGTTAGAACGCAAATTGTCTCTGGATTTCAAAATAGCAAATATTTTTCTTTAACTTTGGATGAAAGCTGTGATATCACAGACAATGCGCAGTTAAGAATCTTTGTGCGTTACACGAACAATAATTTTGATACTGTGGAAGAACTTGCGCCCCCCAATTAGTTTTAACTACAGATGAAGACATTTTTAAGGAACTTAAAAATGTAATTGAAGTTAACAAAGTACAATGGACAAAATTAGACAGTGTTTGCTCAGATGGAGCTCCTTGCATGGTTGGCAGAATAAAAGGTTTTGTTGCATTGCTTGAAAATTTTTTGGGAAGAAAAGTGTTTAAATATCATTGTATTATTCATCAAGAAACTCTTTATTCCAAGGACTTAAACTTGCCTTTCGGTGTTGACCCCGTGGTGCACTGTATCAACAAAATACGAGCTCTTGCTCTGAATCGACAAAGACTTCGTACGCTTTTCTATGAAGAAACGAAAGAAAATGGCGAGTTACTCCTTCATTGTAGTGTGCGCTGGCTTTCCAAAGGAAATTCAGTTGCGAGATTTTGGAGTTTGAGGGAATGTGTATTTTAGAATATCTGGAAGAAAACGATGAACTTCCCAGTGAATGCTCGGTCCTCAGGAGTGAAAATTGGCTGTGGAATTTAGCTTTTCTTACCAATATAATGGAACATTTAAACAATTCAAATTTAAGATTACAGGAAAAAAATTGTATTTTTCTTACCCTAGTTGGTCATATATATCTTCTTTTGTGAACAAACCTTTGCTTTTTTGTCTGGATTTTGGAGAGAAAAAATTAACTCATTTCCCATGCATGCAGAAATTATCTGCCAAAGTTAGTAGTGTTCCGAAGTATGATAAATTTAAAAATTTAATATCCATTTTGCAGGATTCTTTCAGTGTCACAGGTTTGACGATTTTAAAGATGATAAAAATATACTGAACTTTTCACTAATCCTTTTTCGATTTCTCTTCAAGACATTAATTATCACCCACCTCAGGTACAAATTGAAATTATTGACCTACAGCACCATATTAATCTGAAAAGCAAATATAAGGAAATTATTTTAACCACAAATTATCCGAATTACAACGAATTTTGGAAATTTGTGCCACGAAGCAATTTTCCAAATTTACATGTTTTAACGGTCAGATATTGTTGTAGGTTTGGATCAACATATGTTTGTGAAGAAATGTTTTCTGTTATATGAACGTAATTAAATCAAAATATCGCTCAAAATTAACTGATGTGCACTTAAAACACATAATTTTGTTAGCATCTTCACTAACTCATCCAAATATAGATGATTTAGTAAAAAACTACAAATTCAAAAGTCACATTATGAGAAAGTACTGACTGCTTAATAATCTTTTAAAATGAAATATTTCAAGTTGCTTATTTTTATTTTGTACCTAAGCTAACTGACTGATCCTATACAAATTTATCAACAATAAAGTATAAGTTTCTACTTTTGTTATATTTGTTATGCCCTTTTATTTTATATTTTCACTATATTGAACTTACATTTAAATATACGTTTTTGGTATAAATAACTCAAACAAGCCTATAAGTAACATTTTTTCACTTTTGTATATTTTTTAGTTTGGTGGAAAAGTTGGAAGTGGCACGCGTAAGCTTTTTTTATCAGATTGTGGCACGCTTCTCAAAAAGGTTGGCCACCCCTGCTCTATTGTATCACAATTCGCTATTGATGAATAAGACCATTCACTATGAATAGAGATAAAAATTTTCAATATTTTACGTTGCGATTGATATTTGTTGCAGGTTAAAATAAAATGTTCACTAGTTTCTGGTACAAGGCAATCTGAACACAATGGAGAATCTGTTTGTTTAAAAAGAAAATAAATATCATTTAATGGTAATTTCTTTGCCCGCAAGCTTATTAATTAAAACTTCTGTATTTCTATTTTTTGCTGCCTGTCTTTTCCATTTTTTAAGATGAGAAATATAACTATAACTTGTATGTCTCTTGCTCTTTTTCCATATTTCTTCGTTTTCGCTTTTGTGTTGATTTTTGAAAGAAGTATGTAGATCTTCCCAAGTAATGCAAGGAATAATATTCCAAGGATCTGGAGAGGCTTTAGCTAATTTATCTACTTCATTATCTTCTATTCCCTTGTGAGCTTGTACCCAAATGAATGTAATTGATTGAGCTATTTGGAGACACTCGTGTAATGTTGAATTTAAATTTAATATTATCGTACTGGATTTTCTATTAATATTAAGGATACTTTTTAGAACTGATAAGCTGTCCGTCAGGATGACATAGTTTTCTGTTTCTGAAACCCAATTTTTTAACGCAGTCCGTATAGCGATAGCTTCCGCTGTAAAAATGGAAATCATTTCTTTCAGTATGTAATTGTGTCTAACTTTTTTCTTGGGGATTAAAATTCCTATTGATGTTTGATTAGTATTTTTAGAACCACCTGTTGCAATTATAATACTGTTATTAAAGTTTGACTGGATATAATCATTAAACATATTTTGCACTATGATATCTGGAAGATTTCTGTTTT
This sequence comes from Trichonephila clavata, assembly GCA_019973975.1. Classification (NCBI taxonomy): domain Eukaryota; kingdom Metazoa; phylum Arthropoda; class Arachnida; order Araneae; family Nephilidae; genus Trichonephila; species Trichonephila clavata. The sequence goes on along the minus strand of BMAO01010643.1, from coordinate 157,726 downwards.
GAAAAGGCAGTTCATGAGTATAGATGTTTATTTTGTGATTTTCATAGATTGGAGGAGGAGGAGTCCACTGAAGAATATCTACTTTAGAAATACATAGTTCTTGGAGTAGGTTGATTGACTTTTGAAAAATACTGATTTCTTTTTCTGTATATCTATAAAAATTATTATTTATATCCCAAAATAATCTTGCATTTGGTGACCAGTCTTTTAATGCTATTTGTTTAATAATAAATTTTTGACAAAGGAAATTATGTCGATTATTGATACTGCCATTCATAGATTCCGCTCTTAATACGTCTATCGGAGTGTTTCTTGGGAGACCTAGGGCTAAACGTAATGCAGTATTGTAAATTGGTTCTAGTTTTTGTCTATTGCTATTGCTTGAAAAGGAAAAAAGTTGACTTCCATAGTAATAAATAGAACGGATTGTGGCATTAATAATATTTAAAAGAGTATCAGTTCTTGTTCCTATTTTAGGGGACGATAGTGCTTTGATTGCATTTAAATATTTAAAACCTTTCTGTCGGAGGTAAATAATATGATTTTTCCAAGTGATATTGGGGTCGAAGATTATACCTAGGATTTTAAAACACTTTACTTCGGGAATAGGTTTATCACATATTTTAAGTATAGGAGGTATTGTGCTTCTTTTTCTGGAAAAGTTGATTAAACTGCTTTTTTCTAGACAGGTGGACAAATTCCATTTTTTACACCAGGCTGAAATATTGTTTAAAGATACTTGTAATTCGTCTATTGTTTTGTTCCAATTTGTGCCGCTATTATATAAGAATATGTCGTCTGCATAGACCAGAAGATGGCTGTCGTGTTGGATTTCAAAAATGTCTGCCATATAAATCATAAATAGGAAAGGGCTCAAGATGTAACTCTGAGGTACACCATAATTGTTTTTGCTGATTTTCGAAGAATTGTTCCGCCATTTAATTTGAATTGTTCTTTGATGCAAGAAATTTTGAACCCATCGTAGCAATTTACCTGAATATCCAACTTTTTTTAATTTAGAAACTATACAACTTGGCCACACTGAGTTATATGCTGATTTAATATCTAATGCTACTAGAATAAAGTATTCCTTACGTTCTCTAGCCAGTATAATATCATGTTGTAGTTGAAGAACCGTATTAATACTGCTTCTGAGGGGATAAAAGCCATGATGATTTACGTGAAAAATTTTATTTTGAAAGCTGAAATCTAACATTCTGTGTAAAATCATTCTTTCTATTAATTTGGCAATTATTGAGGTTAGAGAAATTGGGCGATATGACGCTATTTCCTTGGGATTTTTGTGAGGTTTTATGAATGGTAAAATAATTGCGTGAGTCCAATCTTTTGGAATTTGACTAGAAGACCAACTGTCATTAAAGGATTTCAGGAGAAGATTTATTGCTTTGATGGGGAGGTGGTTGATTGTTTGGAGAGAAATTTTATCATGCCCTGGACTGCTGTTTTTTTTATGAGATATTGCTATTTTTAATTCTTTTAAAGAGAACGGTTTATTAATATCTTGGCTATTGTCCGGAATAAAAATATCTTGGATACTATTATTGTTTTGCGTAATATTTTAAAAAACAATTTGCTTGGGATTGTTCGTTTGTTAGTATGATTCCATTATTCTCAATGATGTTAAATGAAGAATAGTTCGAAATTGTTCTATTTTTGATTTTCCGGATTATTTTAAAAAGAATTTTAGGAGAAGAGATTTTTTCACATGTCTTGTACCAAAAGTTTTCTTTACAGGTTTTTATAGTTCGCTTAAGCTTTGCACTTATTTCTTTATATTTTATCCAGTCTTCTTCTTTAAAGTATTTTCTTGCTTTCTTTAGGAGTTTTTTTTTTTTTTTTTTTTTTTTTTTTGCTCTTAAATACCCGCATGCTGCTGTCCACCATGGAGCTCTTGAATGGATCTGTTTTATTTCTGATTCCTGAGATAAGAGATTTGGGCTTTTCTAATTTCTTCTATAATATCTTTATTTTCATTTAAATTTAGCTTTTGTTGAATAACATTAATAAATTTGTTCCAATTTGTTTTTTGTCTAAAATTATTTGTTGTTGAGCTGTTTGTTTTTTTGTAATTAATTATAATAGGGAAATGGTCACTTCTAAAATTATCGGTACTTGTGGACCACGTCATCTCATAATTTAAATTTATAGATGATAATGAAAGTTCTATAGATGTAAAAATTCCCGATGAATGGAGATAAGTTGGGCTTTTATCGTTTAATAAAATTAAATCATTTTTTTTTTCGATAATCCAATCAAAAAAATTTTTCCCAGACGTATTTGAGTTTTTTGAACCCCATATTTCATGAGATGCGTTGAAATCTCCCAATATTAAGCTATGATTATCTATATAAGATGTTATTTTTGATAAACTGTCGTCTTTTAAGTTACCCGGTGGGATGTAAATATTAAAAATTGTGATAGGAACTGTATCTATCTGAACTTTGACTATTAAAATTTCTAAGTCTTCGCTAATTTCTGAGAATATTTTTATTGCGCTAATATCTTTGTTTAAAACTATCATTAATCCTCTTCTGATTTCTCTATCGATTCGGAATATACTCTTATTGGGAATTGTGAAATTATCATTAGGATGTAGCCAAGTTTCTTGGATTATTAAAATGCTTGCTTTTTGAAAAATTGGCGTGAATAGAATATCTGATCTTTTGTTTTTGATTCCACGTGCGTTCCATTTGATTATATTCATGATTTAAAAGGGGAAAATGTGCAATACTACAAATTAGTTTAAATGATCAAAAAGAAAACCAATTATAATTTTTTTTTTTTTTTTTTTTTTTGAGAATATTAGAAATTTTGTAATTTTATCTAAATTTTATTTTGTTCTCCTATACTTTCTAAAGTATTTTCTCTTTTCTGATAAGTTCTTTAGTCTTTTTGATTTTTCATTAATTTTTCTATTAATTCGAAAGCCGTCATTTTGTGAAACTGTTATATTGGATGCAATTTTTTTTTAACGAAGATTCCATTGTGTTCATCAAGGATGAAAATTTTAAATTTATTTGAGTTACCATCGCGTTTAGTTCTGCCGTAAAACGTTGTACAATTTTTCTAATTTCTTTTCAAATATATTGTTATTTTCTTCCAATTTTAATTTTAATTCTTGAAACTTTTTTTCTAGAGTTTCTATTTTCTCAGTTTGCTTATTATAAGTTATGGCCGAGAATGAGGTTTTTTTTTTCTTTATAGAACTTTTCCACTGCTTCGTTTCTCGAGATTTGTTGCTTATTTTTAATTTTTAAGATTTCGACTTCCTCTTGATATTTTTTACAACTTTTATCGTTAACTTCATGATTTTCTCCACAGCAGCTACATTTTTTAAATTTATTTCTTTACACTCGTTTTCAGAGTGGTTTAATGAGCATACACGGCATTTAATTGAGCTTCTACAATATTTATTTATGTGACCAAATTTCCAACATTTAGTGCATTGCTTAGGTTTTTCAAAAAAAAAAGGCTAGTTCTAAACATTTCAAATCCTATTGATACTCTTTCGGGGATCGTGCATCCTATTTGGGTTACTTTAATTGTTTTGATATGTTTGAATCCAGATTCTGTTTTTTTAGTGAAACGTTGAATGTCCAAAATTGCGTAATTGTTATTTTCTAGTTCCGATTTTATGTCATCTATTGTGTATTCCGTGTCAATTCCCTGCAAAATGTAACTTGTACTTAGGCCAATAAAGGATAATCTAGAAATTATATTAAATCCATTAATTTCTTTAATTTTTAAAGCTTCTTTGGTTGTCACACAGCTATTTGTTTTGATTATGATTTCTGAATTTCTTGTTTTGCTAATACTCTGAATACTTTTCTTAATTGTGAAAGCTCTCATTATTAATTCCTTTAATTTAAATGGATTACCATTCTGAAAATTATTTTCCGATTTTAAGAAAATTGTAATATTTGGGGTCGTATTTAAATCTAACCTTTCCTCAAACCTAGCCAACAATTCCATATCAGTTAAATTACATCTATATTTATTTGATGTTAAGTCTGTACTGGTAGTCTCCACCTCCATTTTATTCTCTGGGTGAGAAAAATCACCCTTTTTTTCTGCCTTACTCCAACACTCTATTTTGAATTAATACACTAACTTGTGTAAGTTCTAAAATTAAGAAAGATTTCTCCAAAGTTAGATGAAAAGTTATACTAAAGAACTTTCACAAAAAAGAAGAAAATTAATGAGGAACGATCTCACCAATTCTGATCCACATGAAAAAGTTGTCAATACGAAACACCTCTTTCCTTACGCTTTGAACACTCTGTCGAATTCCGCTAATCAATTTTCGAAACTTTTAAGACTTGGCAGTTTCAGCTACAGTTACAGTTAATATATAAAACTACTTTAAAATAAAAAGAAATACAAATTATGAGGGGATTTTTATAAAAACTGATTGTTTTTTTAAATTCTGATACTGATTATATTATATTTCATTGTTGCTGTATAATACATTAAAATTTTTTTTGTTTTAGTGATCATATTACGAATTCCTATTGAAAATATTCAATAGGAATTATTCAAAAGTACTTAACTCCAAGAGTGGCGATAGGAATATTCAAGCACAAATCGAAACTAAATTTACTTCGAAAAAGTTTTCTAAACAGGCAATTTGAGTGCCTGAGTAAAAATTCTTTATAAAAAAAAAAATTGGAGGAAATTTACAATTTTCGCACGTACAAGCTCATTAATCCTGTAGTCTAAATCTAAAAAAAATTCGTCAGATAAACATGAAGCAAAAGAGCAACCAAGGGAAAAAAATCGTCAGATAAACATGACGAAGCTCATCTAACACACAAGAAACTGACCGCTCCCATTAAAAACTATAGCGTTCGTTCTCCTAACCAACTCTCTGGTAGGGGAGTGTGTAGTGATACAATCTATAATAAGCCGGTAACAACCTCCGCACTTAGGTGATCATTTTGGTGCAGTGGTTAAGTTACTCGGCTTCGGATCCAAAGGTCCCGGGTTCTGTCCTATCGGAGTCGCGCCACTTCAAATCGTAATAAAACTTCTTTTTTTTATAATAGAAATAGAAAATAATTTTATTTTTTACGTAGAAAAAAAATGATGCACTCTTCAAAACTCTTTTATTTGTCATTAATGATACGATAGTTAACATCAATTAAGAAAAAATATATATGGAATTAGCTAAAATGTAACTCACAAACCAGTATCATTGACCAATTCGCCTACGGCTCAAAATACGAGGTACCTAGTTAAAATTTAACTTTACCCTCCCACCTTAATTAATATAAGAAAGGGAAAATAATTAAGTTTAAGTTACCTAAAAATTAATTCGCAATGAAAAATACTGAAGTGCGTAAAACATGCAGTTGTAAATCATTAATCGAAAATTTTCAATCGTTATGTATGGATTTCTTATAATTATGTTGAATAAATCTTCTGAACTAAAAAAGAGTTCATACTTTTCTCTTTTAAAATCAGTGATTTAAAAAAATCAAATACCAAAAACATTTTTTCTACTCTTTTTCAAAAATGCTCACAATTTGGTTGAATTGTCGAATCGGCCACTTATCCCGCAAAGGGTTTTCTCGCCAAATCGATAACTGCGCCAAATCTGGTAACCCTCTTGATTTTTGTATCTTTTGAAAAAGAGATCGGATTTACAGAATTTCGCGCATGCGCAGTACATTTCCTTAATTTTAACAATTTTCACCGCATCACGCATACGCAATAAATTTCTTTTCTTGGACATTTTTCTGGGAAAAGTAACTAACTTTAAACGGATCATTTCGCGCATGGGCAGTAATTTCTTATTAGTTTAAAAATTACCGTTATTAGTTATTGACCATGCGCAGTACATTTTTTTAGCGGCCTTTTTTGTTTTTCCAACCGGCGCTTTCTCACTTGCTCCGGACGTTTCGTTACAACAGCTGATTTTTGACCTTCGTTCTTTCGGTGTGGAATCGTTTGTTCAGGTAATTTTAATTATTTTTCTCCGCATTAATTTTTACAGGTTATCACGATGTCCAGCGATGCTATTAGAGTGAATGTGAATGAATGTATGGCAAAGTATGATGAGTACTCGGAGAGGTTTTTTGCTCTCTTACCTGTTTTTGGTAAGAAAGCAGTTTTAGAATGGTGCATGAAAGAAGGTTTGATATTGGATCATCGTATGTATGTCCGAAATGTGGAGAGCGTGTGGAATTGAGAGAAAGAACGGGAAAGAAAGTTAATGATGGTTAAATTTCCACTCCGTTGCGAACGAAGTATTCCAACTGTTTTTAGCGGACGTCGCTAGTGTTTCCCCTCCCCTTGCTACAGGAGAGAACGCCGGAACAGGAGCAGCAAATTATGCCGGACGATGACGATGTTCAGCCGGGCACATCATCATCATCATAAATGTCGGCAAAAAACAGCATTTTTTTAAGGCAAGTTAAATTATTTTCATTTTTAAATCACATAATTTTTGCAATAATTTTCAGTTTCAAAACTTTAAAATGCTATTTTTTAATGATTTCTCTCCCGCCATCTTGAATTTCGCGCTCCTGCGTTGCGTGTTGTGGTAGGGTTGCTACTTCAAAACACAACACCCAAAAACGCGCCAAATTGGCGATTTTTCAAAATTTGGCGGACCAGTGGCCGATTCGACAATTTCACCCACAATTTTAATTCAACATTTAATAAACATGTAAAATTTTGTGATTTTAAAATTTTCTATTTTAAATCATAGATTTCATTTTTAATTTTAAAAAAAAAATTTGAATCATCTTTGATTTTAAACACATACTACTTTCAACAATTTAATAAATACTCGAAAATAATTTCATGTCCTGTTCGAAACTCACACGATAAGCTACACTCATGATTCATGTGCACCTCTAAAGTCAAATAATGGTCTGCATTCTTTCCCGTGAAAATTTGCTGCTTACAAGAAAAATCTTTAACTGTTCCGGACAAAAAAAGCACGTCATTTGAAATGAAATTAATTTTTTTTTTAATAAAAAAAATTGGGGGCTGTTTAAATAATTTGTTAATTCGGGGTTTATTATTCGTTAAATAGGGGTTTTTGCCTTCATTTTAATCGAGAAAGGAGAAAATTCATTAAAAAGGGGTTCGTTAAATCGGTGTACATTTTCTATTATTTTCGATAAAAATACATTCTATAGGTAAAGATAATTGATTAATGAAAATATGAAATCTATTTTATTATTTTAGATTCTCAGAAGCTATATATTATTAAAAAATGATGAAAGTGTTTTTGTTTTACTTTTAGCATTAGAATCGGTTTTTTTTTTTTTTTTATTCCTTAAATTTTTTTTAAACAAAGCAATATTGTTCTTTATAAGCCATTGATCGAAATTTGAAAATAAATCTTATATCTAGGGGAGGGGGAATAATTTTACACTAAAAAAAAAACCACTGTAACGCCGGGCTATATAGAGAAAAAAAACCTTTCTGACATCGGTAAGATGTGAAAGACATTTTGAAAAAGGGAATTGTAATGACGTTAATTTTAAAATCATACACACGCCAGGAAGTTTTGACCCTGATAAAGGAAGGGGAATTTCTATATATGTCACTATATTATGCATTTGAATATGTCCATGCAACACCGGGTTAAATGGAGGGGAAAGAAACCTGTCTCAGAACGAAAAGAAGTGAACAAATTTCGAAAAAGGGAATTTTAACGATATAGCTCTAGAAATCATTCACATCACCCGCGTACACACACATTGAAGTGTTATCGTCTAAAGGAAACAAGAATTTCCCAGGGGGAATTAAGGGGGTTCACCCATGTGACGGCCTATTTTTAGAGAGTTTTTTTTTTTTTTTTTTTTGACGACCAGTAAAAAGATAGAACTTTAAGTTGTTGGTTTTTTTTATCATTTATTTATATGTATTTTAAGAGTATGTATAAATGTTTAGCCAAAAATATCAAATAGAACGTGAGTTATAGTGCTCTGAACACACCCGCCTCGATAAAAGGGATTCTCAAGTCTTCCACGATTCTGGCTGATTGACCTATCTGAAACAAAAAAATAACTACGTTTTAATCTATAAGCATAAATGCACAGAATGGACTATACTCAATTGAAAATATCAAAAATTGGATTTTTGGTAGACCTCTGAAGAAAAAGTTTCGAATTTCATGGTTTTTTTTCTTATGTTTTTGTTATAAAAAATAGAAATATTTTGAATTTTGGAATGATCGTAGTCCATTTGGTGCGTATATATGTGCTGAGTCTACCTTATAAATTTGAAGTAAATCAGTGAAACCGTTCTTGAGATATGATGGAGGAAAGTTTGAAAAACTCAGTTTTGAGAAAAACGCGTTTAACGTTTCAAGTCCGATTAAAACAATGAAAAACTTAAATTACCCTTAATCGGCGATACCTGGTAGCGAAGACTAAAACAAGTTAGACGAAATATTCAATAACTATAGATATTTCCTTTTACCCCTCTACAAACTTGTATGGACGTATAATTTTATAGAAGCGTCACACACAGTGGTATCAAGCCGACTTTACACAATAGGCCCAGCCTTCGATTGCCAACTCAGCAATCCGAACAGCTGCTCTTCTAACACTCGCTTCTTTACAACGACTTCGAGTTTTAAAAAATATTTTTACCAACGTATTCCAGACATGTTAAGGAAGCAATTTATGGAAAAAAAATTTTTTTACTTTTTGAACCCATCACATGGGTGAACCCCCTTAAATTATACACTCGGTAAAGCCCATGAAATACCAGGCTAAGCGGAGGGGAAAGAAACAAAAAGTCAAAGTAATTTCAAAAGAGAATATTGGAAGTTCTGATTTAGTGAAGAGAAGGGAAAATGTGAAACGAGAAAGCCCGTGCAACGCCAAGCCATACACTCACATCATATCCGTACACACCCACACAGAAGTGCTGGCGTCATGAAGGAAGGAGGAAATTAACAGGGGGGTTAAGCTATACACTAGGTAAAAGCCCGTGCAACGCCGGGCCTTGCAACTAGTATATACACTAACTGGCCAAAAGTATCCGGACACCCAGTGGTATGGACTTAGAGCGTCCTGGGGAATATATTAATATGATGTTGGTCCCCCTTTTGCAAGGATGACAGCCTGCACACGTTTGGGAAGACTTTCAACCAATTTTGATAGGTTACCATAGGAATTGCCTTCCAGGCGTCCATCACAGCTGAAGTGAGTGCTTGCAGTGAGGATGGTCGATTTGGCTGGCTACCTTATCTGCGCTCTAATTCGTCCCAAAGGTGTTCTATGGGATTTAGATCGGGGCTCTGAGAAGGCCAGTCCAGTTTTTGAACACCCATTTCGTCAAACCACGTCTGTGCAAGTCTCGATGTGTGAATGGAGCAGTTATCCTGCTGGAAGAGAGAAATGGGCCTTCCCCAAAATATTGCCATAGAGTTGGGAGTGCAGCATTGTCCAGAATGTCCACATACATCTCAGAGTTCATGTTCCCAATCACAGGAACTAACGGACCCAGACCAAACCACGAGAAACACCTACACACTATTATGCTTCCACCACCAAACTTAACAGTCGGCACAATGCAGTCACTAAAGAAACGTTCGTCAGGCATCCGCCAAACCCAGACGCGTCCATCCGATTGCCAGACTGTAAAGCGAGATTCTTCACTCCAAAGAACAGTTTTCCACATATCCACAGTCCAATGACGGTGAGCTCTACACCATTGCAATCGATGCTTCGCATTCTGTGGAGTGATGTTTGGCTTGTGAGCGGCTGCACGACCATGGAATCCCAAGTTAAAAAACTTGGGTCCATTACGGACCCAAGGTGGAAGGCGTCGAGGGTTAGACGGACAGTCCTGCTGCTAACACTAATTCCAGATGAGCTTTGGAACTCCTGAGAAATTTCCACCAACGAGGACTTGCGATTTTGTTTCACTACCCTTTTCAGAGTTCTGCGGCTGCGTTCACCTAGTATTTTCGGCCTATCGGTTCGTTTTTCTGCCGTTTCACTGCCTCGACGTTTTCCCTTCCTAATTACATCACTCACAGTGGATTTAGGCTTCTGTAGAATGTCCGCAATCTCACGAACTGATTTCCCACAAAGGTGGCATCCCACTATACTGCCACGATCAAACTCACTAAGCTCCTTTGACTTTTTTATTGCCTCACAAACGCATAAATACAATCTGACAATCCACTACCAACACTTTTATAGATTTCAATTAGGTATCAAATTGCGTCACTCGCCAGAACCACTTTTTTAAGGGGTGTCCGGATACTTTTGGCTAGATAGTGTATATATATATTCTTTGTAGAGTTAAAGAGTTAGGTGACATTATTTTCTCAAACCGACTCAAACTGCATTAATTTTAACTAAACCAGTAAAGTTCTTTGCTCAATTTGTGACTGGGATTAATAGCACGGCTATGATAGATCACGCCAGTGAAAGAAATCACTGTGAAATTATGGAATTTACAGTCTCAGCTGAATATGTTTTGAAAATTAAAACAAAAAGTGAAACGCGCCTTACAGTAGTCACGTATGATGTGTAACATCTGACATGTTATCGTGGTAAACATGCAATAGTAACTTAAATCCGGAAAAAAATGAATCAGTTATGATTGGAAACAATTTTTTCTATCGAATAGTTACATCATCAATAAAATTTTTATTTAATTAACACAAGGAGTACTGCAATTTTTTATCAAAAATAATTATTCTTGTTCAATTTGGGGATAAGCGGAGACTGTGAGTGAGTGAGTAAATATTAACATCGCACTGCTCAGCTACACGAGGCTTTTGGCGAAGGACCTCGTAATTTTGAACCGTGGTCAAGTGACGAAGACGACGATTTAGCTAGTATTCCCTCTCCTAACTACCCCCACTAGGCTACCACGGCCACGAAGAGCGGAGACACAATAGACTTATGATAATTAAAGTATGACACATATACTTGTGATTTCAAAGTATTTAAAAACCGTTGAAAAACAGCGTCAGTAACAGTGCCACTGTTAGTTGTCGAAACATTTCGACTTGTGTTCATTTATTCATTGATGAATTAATCTTAAATGCGTCATTTTTTAGAATCTGGAATACCCATCGGCATCTTATCAGTGAGTCGATACGGACTATTTTACAAAATGTAGGATCAGCCAACTGAAAGAAATCTGGTAGAGCTAAGTTTGAAATATTTCATGCGAAAGAAGGTGTTAAGTCAATGATATTTTTTACTAAAAAGAGCTCAATATTCTCTCTGAAACTTGCATCAGTATAAGACACAAAAGTACACTTTTTGAATCGAAGAGTTTGTGCGAAATTATTTAATCCGGTGAGAAACCTCTAAATCAATTCTCAGCTGTTTTGGTAAAATGGAGCAATGAATTATGCTTCTTTCGACAGATTCGACAAGAGAATTTAGAAAAACAGTCTTTATACTTAAGTTTAACGGCTAGAACAGTACTTTTCAAACTTTCCATATTTGCAATCCAACTTTCAGTCATAAATTTCAGCACGCCCTCTTCATACAACAACAATGTATTGAATGCAATAATTATGTACTCCGACGTTATAGCTACAATGCGACTTTAATATTATAAACTGCCCATATTATGAATATATATTATATTTTGGATTTGACACAAACCCATGTAAGTCACTTGTAATTACTAAACTTGGTTTTAATTTAGTATTGATAAATCAATTATTAAATACTACTTTTTGCTCACTGATACATAAATAAATATCTTATATCAATGTGAATATGTTTTTTTTATTTTTTATCATGTCAGAATGTATTTTGTTTTGCTTCCTTTCTGTAAATTGATAATTATTTTAAATCTTTTATTTTGGACTTAACGATATGCTCGCGTCCCCCCCCCCACACCACGTAGGGTTGTCATGCCACCCAAGGGGGGGGGGCGCCCCACAGTAAGAGAAACGCTGGGTTACAGCATAATTTTTTTTCACATGCACGAGTCTTTTTTTTTTATTTCCATTTTCAGAAAAACTAGACAATTGGTAACTTAATCTTTTAGTCGTCAAATCTGGAAATGAGATCTAGAATTAGTCGCCAAATCTGCAATTGGATATGGAATTAATCACCAAATCTTGAAATGATATATGGAATTAGTCGCCAAATCCTTATTCCTGATGATTTTGATCAAGGCAATGGAACAAAATTATGAATAATTCTATTGTCATCGGTCCTTGACAAGTGTGCGGAATTTGAAATTAATCGGACCTCTTAAAGTGGGTAAAAATCGAATTCAAAGATTCTGTTACATACAGGTGAAACTTATAAATACGTGCTAAAAAAGGCTGGTGGCTTGATGCTACTAGAGTTGGACGCCGATGCGAGGGTAGCGAAGAAACACCACCAAGCGCGCTGATAGGTCAAATCAATAGCGCGCGCTCCCCGACTTCCTGTTACATATTTCGTCCCTTTTCACGAAATCACTCCCACAAAACCCAGCACCGATAAGAAAGATGTTACACATCAAAAAATTGTCTATGTTTGAAACGGATAGAAAAGAACAAGCCATTTTGTATCCTTTTGGATTTTAGTAAAGTATTGTACTACCACATTTTGAAATCTTAACTATAAATGAGCCCTCTTTGAGAAACTTGCCAAGGGTTTTATGTAATGCTTTTCTATTTATGGAAAGTCAAACTTAGGTGACATCCTTTTCTCTAACCGTGACTCGAACAAGCTACGTTAATTTTATCTAAACCAGCAGTTTTTAGCTCAGTTTGTGGCTGTGATTAATAACGGCTTTATAAGATTCCGTGAGTGAAGGTCATAGTACCTAATAATGTGATGGACAGTGTCATTTTCCATTTTCAAAATTATGCTAGCCATCTCTTTACCAAGTGATAAGGAATTTTTTCCCTCAGACTTATTTGCCCCCCCCCCCCGCACCACACACGGACTCCCTGTATATTTACTCATCCAGGGCCAAATGAAGCCATTTTCTGTGTCGAATTTTGTCAAATAAATATTAAAATATTTTCCGCAATATCATCTCTTCGAACAACAATGTTAGTTGACAAACGAAGGTTTGGAAATAAGTACGCCTTCTCTGGACATATTTCTGTGTTGTTGTTGTTACTAATACCACCTGTCTGACGTAGTCAGATCGAGGCCACGAAATTCATCATGGCATCGGGCTAGATTGTACGCCTGTCGTTAGCCGTAGCTTTGAGCACCATGCAGGTGACAGTATGATTTGGCTCGGTTCCACCCCAATTTTGATGGAGAACACCCTGGGAGTGGAGCAAAAATCGCGAGCGAAATAAAAGAAATAATATTGGATGGTCGTTTTCGAAGCAGAAAAATCGGCGAGTAATATTTCAATGAGAAGAAAGAGCGCGGCTGACGTCACAGCATGTCCTTTTGTTTATGGTAACCCTTCACCCTCAGATTCGGCGAAAAGTTGGGCTAATAGGTTGCATGAAAAATTTACGTGTGATACCGCCTTTATTCTTTTTAAAGCCCATTCTCGATAACACGGCATTTTTATAAACTCGGCCATGCATCGGCTTACATTAGGCGGAGTTTTCGGGACTCTAGTGTGCTAACTAAAATTCATTTATTAATTGTGAAACAGAGTGATTGATAATCTGAATAAAAAATTTACACAGAAAAGTTAATAATGGCACATTCTCCCCCCCCCCCCCCCCCTTCATCATGGAGATTGAAGGCTTTCACAAGTTACTGCGCTAAAAGAATTACAGGCGAAGAAATGCAATGAACAAAATGAAAACTTTCCATCGGCATAGGTGTTGAAAAATTAATGAGATTATTTTGATGAAGTGAGTTTTACCAATTGGTGTTTTATTTAACATGTTCTGTGATCTCAAATTAACGTTTTAAGTTTGTCATTACAGAAATATTAAGAAATGTTAATTCAATACATTTCCCTCAGCTGCATGTTATTAGTCACACACACACAAAAAACGCTTAAAACATAAAACTCACAATAATATCAAAACTCTCGAGGACATTTTTCGTTGAAGAATACCGAGAAAAAAAGGTTAAGCAAAAAAAGTAGTCATTGAAATGTTTTCAGGCCAATGCTTTAAAATACTCTTACGAATTTTGTGTGAATAGTTTAAGTCTGCTTTTTAAGTTAATACTACTTTCTGTTGCATTTGTTTTATGATAAAAACTGTAATATTCGAAAGCAACGCCATTCCTTACATTATAATGGCATTTTAATGGAACTTGGCGAAATATTGGAGATATAGCCAAGTTGGCATCATTGTTGGCAACCATATGGATGCTTCTGGAAGTTACTGGAGAAATTTATGACATCATAATCTATGAGTAAGCGGAGTTTTCGAGAAAGCTGTGGAAAGTAGCCGTGCAGACTATAAATAGCCGTTTATCACTAAAATTCAGTTAGTATTACTTCAGCTGTTGAAGACTTCCCTTTCTACGATTGATCGATTGCTTGAGGATAATTTTTATCATAATATACTTGCTTTTTAGACACTGATAGTTGTGTCTGAGCTCTGTAGAAGATGTGAAAACCTTCTTGGATTTATTATGCGAATTTTACCGCAGTATCCTTTTCTTTTTAAGGTCTGTTTTTCTACAATAAATTTCATCGCTATTAAAGAACTGTTTAGCTTTTTGAGATTGACAGTATAAAATCCAAGAGTCTCGATCTACTCACCAATATGTAGTATTTTAAATTTTCAATTACTGCAAAAAAAATCGAGAAATCTGGACAAATTTATTCTGCACATTAATTTATTCTTGTGTTCATAACGTAAATTAAAGGTTAATGTTGATTTCAGGAAGCCTTGGATTTAAGTAACAACAGTACGGAGATAGCAGAGGCTCGTGGAGTGAGTGTTTATCAACATCGCACTACAATCAAAGCGAGGGCTACTGACGATGGACTTCATAATTTTGAACCCCGATCGAGTGACGAGGATGACACCCCCTCTTTGAACTTCCCCACCACGCCAACAGGGCATTGAGCCTTAACAAGTTTTATGTGCATCAGCCCCTCAACACCGCAGGTTTTCAGCAGCACTAAAGATCGAGCTTATAACACGATGACCACGAGTTGGTAACTATAACTACCTAAGCTATTGCGGTCACTGAGGCTTGTGAAGGACTTTACCCTATTAAAAACGAAGAACATTCCTCAAAATGATCATGAATGAGCTTGATCTCAGTAACGGTAGTGTGTGAAACATTTTTCACAAAGAACTGCACATGTAAAAAGTATCCTCTAGGTTCCATTATGCTGACATTTTTTTAGAAGTGAACACACACACACACACACAAGCAGGACCTGTCAAAGGAGATATTGAATCTTTTGGATCAAGACGAATATTTTTGGTTTCCTAGTGGCCATGGATTAATCCTGGATCTACCAATGGATCCAAAAACCAAGAGATGAACATGGAGTGGAATAAAAATATTTCAGCTGGCCCTGAAGGCTAAAATGCAGAAGACAGCAGGAATGGTTAGACTGTCTGTTTTCTGGGGACTCCCGTGGAGACATCTCATCAGATTACCTGGTGAAGGTTCAGATCATCCCTAGTGACTTTTGCTGCCATTGTTGAAAATATTACATGGTGTTCTAATAAAGAAAACGGTGAATCCCACAAATGTCCGGCCTCTTGCTGA